>NQII01006281.1:0-127500 GCA_002778355.1 Clitarchus hookeri
TTAAGTGTCTAAATATCCCAATATAAATGTTTTTACTCATCACTTGTCTTTACTTGTCTGCATTTATCTCATTCCGCTCTTAATTTGACTCATGCGGAATTTTAACCATTCCTGTCAATTTTTTTTTGTCATGCATTTCTTAGGGGTTTCTGTTTGTAAGGGGCTTGATGGATTTTCCACACTCTCAATACGGTCAATATTCAGACATTGGTGGTATTCCAAGATGAACAGTTTCACTTATGTGGCGAGTAATTTTTACCTGTGAGTGTTCGCTCCCAGTTACCGACAAGACTCAGTTTTTGAGAATTTAATTGGGCTGTAAGAATCTACGGAGCCCGTTCACCACGCCGTCGTTACCCTTTCTCTGCATAAGTATGCGACGTAAAATACAATCTTGAATTGCTTTAATATAGCTTTAACTACTTGTTAACGATAAAGTTATTTGATGCGATATCAATATTTGTAGTGCGTACAGCTGGATCACGGTTAATTACGTACTTTTAAAACCAACCTGTGCAACAAAAAGTCTCTGCTCGTAAATGTATGTAAACACTGACTGCCACATTTACAGCCATGCTGACAGACGATTACAAAAAGTAGTTTTTTTCTGTTAACGTTTTTATTCAGAATTATTGGCATCAGATGCAGGCTTATTTATGTTTTATTGAAATTACACAAATAATTCGCCTATTATAAGCATGTTTATTCTTGTGAAAGTTTGGCGGGGTTTTTGACCGATGTATGAATTCTGTTCAGCAGGTAGAAAGCAAAGTTAATTTTACCATAAACCTATAAGATGACGTAGGCCGATTTTCGTCTTCTGCGCATGTCAGTGACAATGGCTCAGAAACTGCCTAAATAACTGTCAAGGGCACTTTTTTCAAAAATGGCACTCGGATTGTTCACATTTGGGTTTTACAGCAAAGCCGCATTTTAGTGTGGAAAAAAAATTACATTTTCAATAATTTTGTTATTTGATATTGTATTTCCGTTACAACTTTGTCAAAAGTCCTAATGTACTAGCGTATCAAATAATTTATTTAGAAATGTAAACAGTGTACTAGGCTTAGTCAAAGCAGTATGGTTTTGACATGTGTGTGTGATGAAAAGCAGTTCAGTGTTGGAACACGAAGATTGGTTACTGCTCATCTCGCATGCGCACTCTACGTAATATTGACGCGGAAGGATACGCGATGGTCAGAAAGTAGAAAATAAGTAGGGCTGTTGGTAGCGCTGAGTTAACCGTCGAAGAGCTATGCCAATATTTGCATTGCATTTTCGTTGATTTTTGGTACCTGGCGGAAGCTACACATCGCATCGGTACAGATACAGTCAGGGAGAATAGTAACGCCATTGAGGAGCGTTTGCAGCAAAGCTCAGGTGGACGTCAGCCTCCGGCCGAGCCCGGCTGGACCGGCGGCAGTGAACGTAACTCGGCCCTCCAGACGTGAAGGTGGCTGGCAGAGGGACGCACAGGCGCAGAAGGTAATCGCGCGTTTTAATTGCCGCGGGGAAACCCGCTCGTGCACCCGNGACAGTTCTGAAAGTAGTCTTGTATTCAGTTATTTCCATGGCAAAGTGAGTGAGAGAGAAAAGAGATTTGGGCCGTCCAACTGGAGAATAAGAACATTTTGATGAAGTTCAAAAAATTTGCGGAATTTCTGTTTTGAAACTAAAGCATATTTTTTACTTCTTAGGCAGCATTTTCCTACACTGATGCAAGTGAAATAAATTATATTAGAGAGAAAAAAATATTTATTTTGTTTGTAAGTGTCTTTCAAAATTGTGAAGCAGTGCGGATATCAAGGAAATGCTGACAAGAGTTTGATTATCGCGTAGATGTCGTTTGGACCACTCGTGGTAATCACATTGAATATTAATGAATGTATGGTAAACAAACGTCACGGTCCCACGGTTCATTTGATTGGTCAATCAAGGTTGTAGGTTGTTTGGTTTTGTTATTATAGACCTTCAAAGTTGGGTATTCTCTTATACTCACCCTGTAAAACGTAACACAAATGTAGGATTGTTTGAATTCTAGTTTGTCTCCAAGCTAATCCACGGTTTTTCAGGTCTCTATCTACACGTACCGACAGGAAAATTTTGCGTTTTAAACAACCTGTAGGGTAGACTCCAAAGTCCTATGTATTTTCAACCCTCGACTTTCTGTTCATTGCCTTCCACCTCATTACTCAGTAAGTAGCCAGCATTATCTCAAACAGATGATATATTGTTTATCTGCAGGTGAAATTCAGAATTTGAACTGCATTGCACTATGACTGGATTATTAAACTCTACATGAGATAATGGATGCGAAAAGAAAGGCAGTTTTCTTTGCATTTCGCTGCATCGGTGCAAATTCCCAGTAGTCATATTTAATTTGGCAGACCTTGCAGACCTGTTACTGGCTCAGAGTTACCCTGGGCGTGTATAATAAACTGTGATCAACTGAAAACATAATAGAAACGTAGGGGTCGCTGTGGTGTTGTGATCAGGCTACTCGCCTCCCACCTAGGCGAATCGGGTTCGATTCCCGGCGAGGTCGCTCCCGGACGATTCTGCTAGTCGGGGGGTTTACTCGGGGCTCTCCCGTTTCCCCCGCCTTTTCATTCCGGCGCTGCTCCATACTCACCTCGTTTCACCTTCATCGGCTCTCAAGACCTCGGTGTAAAGAGCCGCCAAAATCTCTTCACTCCACTCTAATTCCGACACTTTTGTTTTTGTACATTCAAAGAGAGAAAAATAGCGAAAATTGTTAAAAACCGCATTTATGTGGTTTTCCTGCGCTTTTTCCTTAACCTATTCAGACCCAATGTACACAATTGTGTAAATTACGCACGTGTAGGTAGTTTTTGGTCTGTACTGCACACTGCGAAGCTCAATGACCAATGATCGTACATGTGGGTAAATTATTCGCAAACCGCGTTACTGGTCTAAGACATAATTGGTTCATATAACTGTAACAGAACATATGGCATACAACTCATTGGCTGTGACAACGAAACAATCGTTGCGTCGACTTAAGTACAGCACGCATCGTAAAGTTTTTTGTTTGCAACATCTGAAAACGTAAATTCATGTGTGTCTACTATTACAATGTTAGAAATAGTGTCCGTAAAATTACGGAAAGTACCGGTTACAAATTATCCAGACAGCTTCCTGAAATTACGGACTCTTCGTTATTTCCAATAACGTTGTCTCCGTAAATTCCGCATAAATATCCGTGAATTCACAAAACGTGTCCATTAACTTGCAAAGTTTTTTAAATCTCCTTTTTGCAAAAACAGATAACAAAAAAATTGTTTTACTATCGTTATGTACGTGTTTCACTGTGCATAAAAATTACTGTAAAAAAATTAAAAAATCTGGTCCAATAGCGGGATTTGAACCCGGGAAAAAATATAAATAGTTCTAATGCTTAGCCACTCACCTTCCACGCATTTACAACAAAAAAAGTATTGTAAATAACGAATACATGCAGAATGACGTGTGTTCACGCCTCAGTCATGTTCGAGTGTTTGCGAGTTTGTTATTTTATTTCAACTTTACAAACATGGGTAAGGAAAAGAGTTTTTTTTTTCGTAATATATTTCACTGTGTATGACAGAGAAATTAAACAAAGTTTAAATATTTTGTACTGTAGTGGAATTATAACACGAATCGACAAATTAACTCTCAATAACTGTAACCAAACTCCTAGCACAGGATATCCAAATTATATCCACAATATCTTAAAGTCATCTAAGTCCTGAAGTGAATTTATTCAGGATATCCTTTGGATATCTAGTAGCAGATATCAGTTCGTACCACTTCCTGGATATCAATTAGATGTTACAAAACCTCCAATGGCAATTACTTTTGGTGCGTGTATAATCTGAATCTGTCTATAGAATATCCACAATATCTTAATCCTTGTGTGGATATTGGGCCGACATTTGGATATCTTTTGGCATTCTTTTAGATGTAACTTTACTATTCCTGGATGTTCCTGTATATCCAGAACGTCCGTGGGGACATCTATTAGATATTCTTCGGAGATGTCTGTGTGCTATATAGGCACTCACCTACAACACCTTTACACGAAGTACTGTTTTTCGTAAATATGGATTTTACACGAAAGTGACGTACGCGCGTCTCTTAGTTTCAAGTTATGTTAGAGCGTTAGCTTTTTATTTGCTGTTTATGAAAAGAGGTAAAGGATAAATAGTTTTATTTTCGTTGTGTGCGTATTCCACCGTGTATAAAGAAGGTTTTATCCTGTAGCGGAATTTGAAAAATAATCAAAGAATCGGCACTCCATGAGTGGTTTGCCACTCACCTACTACTATTTTACACGCAGTAGTATTCTGACGATGGGATTTTATACGCTTCAGGTATCATCGGCATTGTTCGTGTCTCAAATGCGAAGCCATAATAATACGAAGAGCTTCCGTATTTTATATTTACGGAGCTCATTTCCGTTATTCGTCATTACGGAGTGCCTTTCCGTAAAATAACTCTACATCTCCGTAACAGTTTCCGTAAATCTACAGAAGTTTCTAAGAGTGTATACATATCTGTTTTGTGAGAAATTCAGTTTCCCGGGAAAGTATATCGCAGGCAGACTTGGGAGGGCTCGTCGCAACGCTTCCTTGCCAGACGTCACTTTGAGGCGTTCACATTCTTACTATGGATTCCCCTTGAGGCAAGCCACGTGATTTCAATATCTATTTCAACCAAAAAGTCGTTAAGGCTCGGCTTCACCTATTATGCAGAATTTTTTCGTTTTCGTGTCATAATCTCAGTTTAAGAGGTATTATTGAAAATGTTCGATTATAGAAGATTTACGATGTACTGGTTGTACGTTGTAATACTTCAGTACCTAATTTGCACTGGGTGTTATTTCCAGCTTACAAGAAGGCAGGAATGTATGGTAAAATATAAATGTGTTCCTGACTTTTACAAGCAGATACACAATTGAAATTACGCACGAAAATATTAAACAACTCGTAAAAAGTACATTTTCTATAACCGTACGTTGTCAGTAACTACTATAGATTCCAAAGCTATTGCGTGAAAACCAAGAATTTTCGTACAAGGGGTGTGGCCAAGGTACTGGGATGTAGAATGCAGCGCAGTTGGCATACACAGTGTGCGATGACGGCCAGAGGTAATTCAGCCGTTGCAATGTGCGTCGGCAGACGTGCGGGGTCAGTCGCCTTCGCCGTGGTCGGCCGGCCGGCAGCGCAGACCAGACGCCGCTGTTTCACAACGCGAGTCGCTCGCTCGACTTTTTCCTGGTCGGGGCGGCGGGACAGGTCTCGACACACGCGCGATTACCACGCACTTGCTGGGGAGTGTGTGTGCGCGCGTGTGCGTGTCGTGGCCACGGAGATTAACACCTCCTCCCTCCCTTCATCAGTAACCTCCGGCGTCGGTCACCAACCTGGCTCCACACAAGGAAATAATTACCTATATACATACAGGGACAGGAACATTTCGAGAATTTATTCTCGATAAGCTAGACCTCAAACACATCTACACTTCTGTTGGAGTGGAGTGGAGAGATTTGGGCGGTTTTTAACAACGAGGGTTTGATAGCCGATGAGTGTGAAATGAGGTGAGAATGGAGCAGCGCCAGAATGCAAGGACGAGAGAAACGGGAGATCCCTGAGAAAACCCGCCGACCAGCGGCATCGTCCGGCACGATTCCCACTTGCGAAAATCCGGGAGTGACCCGGCCGGGGATTGAACCGGAACGGTTCGCCTTAGTGGGAGACGAGCAGGCTAACCACTCAGACACCGCGGCCCCTCTTTCTACAGAAGCTACAGCTGTGTTGTAATTTTGGAAACATTCATCGAGCATGTGTAAACAATATTTATACTAACACGTCATCCATGAAGGCCTATGGTTGGCTCTACTGCTCTGAAGGCATGCAATTATATTTATGCCACAACATTTCCAAAGTGGAAACCAATCTCAGATCTTAAAAAGTTATTTTGCCGACTAAGTACAATCTCTGGGGGCCCAAGACATTTTTAACTTAGTGGTATAACAAAACGACAGCGTCTCGATAGGGACCAGTAAAAATAAGTTTCATTATAATTGGGTGTCTAGCTAAATAAAATCTAAAATATGTAAAAGTAAGAAATATTTTTGTGTGAGTCGACTGAATGGTAGAATGAAAATTATTTTGCACGAGTTAGAAAATGTGATGCAAGGACTGTATGTTTTGTAACGCAGCTGCACGAATGGTTAGATATGCTATCAAAGGGACTTGCGTCTTAGCAGATCCTGGTACAGACATCGAACCAGCCAAATGTAAGCCGTTAGAGCAGTAAACGTTGTCCAACCTGAGGTCAGTACTGCGCCGTGCAAACACATACCATGTTAGAAAACATAAGAAGCTCCTATGGTACGGATACCGGGTCGCGGTACTTGGACGAGCAGGGATTTGAAAGAAAACGTCGTTCTTAAATCCCATACAGGCCTTTGACAGCACTGAAATTTGGCCGGAAACGCATGTACCGAAATATTAATTTGTCAGTACCGGTGCTTGTGCACTGAAAAAAAGGGTTTGTGGTGACCAACAAAATCTTATTGTTGGACACTAATTTCTTTTGTCAATATAGACATCACTAAATATTTTGTTGCGCCAACAAAAGTTTTTGTCATTCCTGTATTTAGTGACAACTACAAAATGACGCATGTGGTCACAAACAATTAAAAACTCAAATTAACCTCGCCAGGAGCGGGACTCGAACCTTGGATCTTTCACACTTGTGCTCAGTGTGTTACCGTTGCTCCACCTTGCTTGACAGTTATAAGTTGTCTGGATTATGTAGATAACGTATGTCTAATATGTGGCACGCACGACAAGGCATGTACACTTCACCTCATGGAAAGTAAATTTTCTGGAATCATTTACGTGTAACATTTACTTATTAAGAAGAAAGGTATAAACGATGTTCTTAAAAATATCCCTTATGAATTAGTTCGTAACCTAATGCAAAGAAACGAACACGGAAAAGTATGGCGTCGTGGCCAGACAAAATGTGGCCACTTCGAANTGCCAGACAAAATGTGGCCACTTCAAATACGCCAGCCAGAGCGCACGCGCAGAATATAATGGATGTATTTTTGCAGTCGCGGCAAAATTTTATTACTGTGTATGACATTCGTGCTATTGCGGTCAACAAAATGTTTTGGTGGCGGTCAATAAATTTATTGTTAATAAACAAATATGTTAGTGGGTACTAAATAGCGTCGGTACTTGTCAATCTACTTGTTATTGGGCACCACAATATGTTTTTTACCAGCAACAAAATTTCGCCTTGGAAAGCATCAACGNTGTCAATCTACTTGTTATTGGGCACCACAATATGTTTTTTACCAGCAACAAAATTTCGCCTTGGAAAGCATCAACGGAACAGTTTTTGTAGCCACTAACAAATCTTTTCTTCCAGTGTGAGAACAAGCAGTTGGTGTAGCAGCTGTGTGGAAGAACAGGCTGTTGGCAGACTTGGCTTCGCGGTAGGACAGGTGTTTGGTAGGGAATTCAGAACATTTTCCCCCGAGACAAGTGACCGGCATCCGTGCACGCTGGCTGACTGCACTGATGCCGTGGGAACGAGTACACAGAGACGATCCCAAGTAGCGAAAGTCAGTTGGGCCCACTTGTGCAAATATGCTTGTAAACGAGGAGCCCCACAAACNAGAGACGATCCCAAGTAGCGAAAGTCAGTTGGGCCCACTTGTGCAAATATGCTTGTAAACGAGGAGCCCCACAAACGGTTTCCATAATCAGTCGACCTCCGTAATGCACCCGCTGATACGCGGGGCCCACACGATGCCTCTTGTCTGTTGTGCGCAGTTGGCCACACGTGGGCCACTGTACATATNTGCTGGGGAGTGTGTGTGCGCGCGTGTGCGTGTCGTGGCCACGGAGATCAACACCTCCTCCCCCTCCCTTCATCCGTAACCTCCGGCGTCGGTCACCAACCTGGCTCCACACAAGGAAATAATTGCCTATATACATACAGGGACAGGAAAATTTCGAGAATTTCTTCTCGATAAGTTAGACCTCAAACACATCTACACTTCTGTTGGAGTGGAGTGGAGAGATTTGGGCGGCTCTTAACAACGAGGTCTTGAGAGCCGATGAGGGTTGAAATGAGGTGAGAATGGAGAAGCGCCGGAATGCAAGGACGAGGGAAATGGGATATCCCTGAGAAAACCCACCGACCAGCGGCATCGTCCGGCACGATTCCCACTTGCGAAAATCCGGGAGTGACCCGGCCGGGGATTGAACCCGAACGGTTCGCCTTAGTGGGAGACGAGCAGGCTAACCACTCAGGCACCGCGGCCCCTCTTTCTACAGAAGCTACAGCTGTGTTGTAATTTTGGAAACATTCATCGAGTATGTTTAAACAATATTTATACTGACACGTCATCCATGATTGCTTATGGTTGGCTCTACTGCTCTGAAGGCATGCAATTAAATTTAGGCCATAACATTTACAAAGTGGAAACCAATCTCAGATCTTAAAAAGTTATTTTGCCGACTAAGTACAATCTCTGGGGGCCCCAAGACATTTTTAACTTAGTGGTATGACAAAACAACAGCGTCTCGATAGGGACCAGCAAAAATAAGTTTCATTATAGTTGGGTGTCTAGCTAAATAAAATCTGAAATACGTAAAAGTAAGAAATATTTTTGTGTGATTCGACTGAATGGTAGAATGGAAATTATTTTGCACGAGTTTGAAAATGTGATGAAATGACTGTATGTTTTGTAATGTAGCTACACGAATGGTTAGATGTGCTATCAAAGGGACTTGCGTCTTAGCAGATCCTGGTACAGACATCGAACCAGTCAAATGTAAGCTGCAAGAGTAGTAAACGTTGTCCAACCTGAGGTCAGTACTGCGCCGTGCAAACTCAGACAATGTTAGAAAACATAAGAAGCTCCTATGGTACGGATGTTGGGTCGCGGTACTTGGACGAGCAGGAATTTGAAAGAAAACGTCGTTCTTAAATCCCATACAGGCCTTTGACAGCACTGAAATTTAGCCGGACACGCATGCAACGAAATAGTTATTTGTCAGTACCAGTGCTTGTGCACTGAAAAACGGGTTTATGGTGACCAAAAAAATCTTATTGTTGGCCACTAATTTCTTTTATCAATATAGACATCACTAAATATTTTGTTGCGCCAACAAAAGTTTTTGTCATTCCTGTATTTAGTGGCAACTACAAAATGACGCATGTGATCACCAACAATTAAAAACTCAAATTAACCTCGCCAAGAGCGGGACTCGAACCTTGGATCTTTCACACTTGAGCTCAGTGTGTTACCGTCGCTCCACCTTGCTCGATAGCTATGAATTGTCTGGATTATGTAGATAACGTATGTCTAATATGTGGCACGCACGACAAGGCCTGTACACTTCACCTCATGGAAAGTTAATTTTCTGGAATCATTTACGTGTAACATTTACTTATTAAGAAGAAAGGTATAAACGATGTTCTTAAAAATATCCCTTATGAATTAGTTCGTAACCTAATGCAAAGAAACGAACACGGAAAAGTATGGCGTCGTGGCCAGACAAAATGTGGCCACTTCGAATACGCCAGCCAGATCGCACGCGCAGAATATAATGGATTATTTTTGCAGTCGCGGCAAAATTTTATTACTGTGTATGACATTCGTGCTATTGCTGTCAACAAAATGTTTTGGTGGCAGTCAATAAATTTATTGTTAATAAACAAATATGTTAGTGGGTACTAAATAGCGTCGGTACGTGTCAATCTACTTGTTATTGGGCACCACAATATGTTTTTTACCAGCAACAAAATTTCGCCTTGGAAAGCATCAACGGAACAGTTTTTGTAGCCACTAACAAATCTTTTCTTCCAGTGTGAGAACAAGCAGTTGGTGTAGCAGCTGTGTGGAAGAACAGGCTGTTGGCAGACTTGGCTTCGCGGTAGGACAGGTGTTTGGTAGGGAATTCAGAACATTTTCCCCCGAGACAAGTGACCGGCATCCGTGCACGCTGGCTGACTGCACTGATGCCGTGGGAACGAGTACACAGAGACGATCCCAAGTAGCGAAAGTCAGTTGGGCCCACTTGTGCAAATATGCTTGTAAACGAGGAGCCCCACAAACTGTTTCCATAATCAGTCGACCTCCGTAATGCATCCGCTGATACGCGGGGCCCACACGATGCCTCTTGTCTGTTGTGCGCAGTTGGCCACACGTGGGCCACTGTACATATAACTTCCATGTCGCAAAACACAATCTGCCCATAAGTGGCCTGATTCTGCGTTGTACCCCAAGCATACCGGCACATCAGTGGGCCATGAGTGGCAGCAGTGGCTTCTGACCTGCCATAAGTAAACCAACTGTCGTCAGCCAATTGTTAGCAATCCACTTGTGATCTGGCTATTGACCACTTGTAGCCAAGTTATTTGACACTTACAGCTCAGCTATTGGCCACTTGGGACCTACTTAAATCGCAGTTGCCATGCACTTTCAGAATCAAAAAATAATTCTGCTTCACCCCAATAAAAATTATTTATTTCTCATCCTCTTATATGTCACCTGTAGTATTATTATTTAACAATTGGTACATTTCTTTAGAAAAACATGGAATCGAATTTACAACATAAAATGTTACCAACTACACTACCATGTATTCATGTACAAACGTTTAAGTAAATATGAATATACTTCACACATAAAAGTCGCATTATTAACTTTGCTACAGACACAATTTATGCTAGTACCACAATTCAAAACTGAAATTCGCGTTTTGTTTAAAATACTAGTATTTTATTTTCAGGTTCCTTTCAGTTGGTATTTCAAAAGCAAACTAACGAATATTTTTTAAATGTTATGCTTTGCAATTTCCCAATATAAAAACTATTTTTTCCTGTTACTATTAATGTCACATTATGACATGCCATGGCCCCTAAGCTTGCTGCTATTACGTCTCCAATAGTAAGAAACAGTTGGCATGCAATAAGTGGCTCATTAGCATGCTACTTATAAATCCGCAGTAGTAACAGTTGGCATGCCGTAAGTGACCCACAAGTTTGCTGCTTAGCTATAAGTCCACAGCACACTGTTAAAAAAAATGTTCCTTAATTTTACGGAAAAGTGTTGGTAAAAATTTATCTAGAGGTGTCTGTAAACTCTCCGTAAATTTACGGACATATTAATTGACAAAACCCGACTTCCGTAAATATCACAAAACTTTCCGTGTATTAACGGAACCTCTCCGTTTATTTTCAAGCTAGTTTTCTGTACTTCCAGTTAAATAAAAAAAAGCAGATAATGAAAAAAAAATTAATTTTTTTTTTCGTGAAGGTTTTCCTGTGTATAAAAATATTTCAAAAGTTAAAATATTTTATACTTTAGCAAAATTGAGGCTGAGTTAAGAAGTTCGAAGTACGTGACTCTAACCACTCACCTACAACATCACACAACGTCGTCGGTATAACACTGGTATTTCTAGTAGAGTAACATAAGCAAATTTTTCAGTTCCTATTAAAGTAGGTGTATTTTAAGTGTTGCTGAATGATACAGAGACGCTTGATGTTAGTGGCGCAGTTAACCTAACTGCATCAGGAACAATAATTTTCTGCTTACAGCGGCGAAGGAAGCTTCGTGTAGACTCGGCATTTTTCGTCCCCGAACCCCGAAGCTATAGGAAACACGGAGACTCTACTTATTCTGTATTTACAAGCTCAACTCCGTCTTTTGTTATTACGGATTGCGTTTCCGTATAGTTACTGTACATTTCCGTAAACATTTCCGTAAATAAACGGACATTTTTAACAGTGCAGTAAGCAACAGTTGGCATGCCATAAACAGCTCACTAGCTTGCTGCTAATATATTTCCAGCCGTAGGTAACACTTGGCACACCACAAATCGCCCGAAAAATTGCTGTTTATGTTTTCCCAGTAGGAAGTAACACTTAGCATGTACATCTTCTGCTTGTGGGCCTCTGTTGAGTTCTAACAATCATTGTGAGAACATTGGCCTACATTACGAATATTTAAAAAAAAAAGGTAATGCCACTTTATTTATACGACCTGATTGTCAACCATATAAGAACTGCTAACAGTCATATATGTGAACGTTTGTCGCGTCTGCCAACAGTTGGTTACGGTTAATTGTTTGTTTTTTCTACCAAGGGAATGGTACGGTGGTTCCTTTGCTATGGGCGTATACATTCTCTGATTGGCTGAGCTTGGCTTTGGGAACAGGCCTTTATATAATTGGCTACTGCATGCTGCGAAAGGTTCCCTGTTGGCTGAGTTGCAGGCTGGCGAGTAGGTTACCAGGCGCTGATTGGCGAACGACATTCCGACATGTTACTGGTCAGTGAGCCCATTTTGGTGGCGTTTGCTGCTGGAGTTCACCGTTTAAGGGTGTGTTTCACATCTATATTCTCGAGTACTCCGTAGCGGGAACATGCTTGTGATTGTCCTCGGCGTGCTGCTGAAGGCCTTACACTGTAAGTTTTTCCGGCGCCTGGCCAGCCGACTCGATCTGTAAGCGTGAATGTCCCGCAAGCTGTACATGCCATGGTCTCCCATGGAGATTTCTGCAAAAAGACCCCACACTGACCACGCTTAATGCCATGACCAGCGGCATGTGCTGAACTGTTGCAAGGTAAGTTGAGTTTTGCTCTTCGCTAAACGTAATCGTTTCCTAGGTTACACATCGGCCACTTAAACGTAGTAGTGCGTTTGATGTGATAGAACGTGTGTAATGGGTGCCTCACCGCTCTCTCGTCAGTGGCCGCAGTAGGTTCACTCTGTTTCTCTCGACTCCACTATGGTTACTGGTTCCTGCTGCATGCGCAGATTGTGTACAGGAATGAGTAAGCATCAGCCTACCTTGCAACACTTCACCACACGCCACTGGCCATGACTGACAGTCAATGTGCTCTGGCATTGAGTGCTGGTTTTGTAAGAAATCCACTGCTCAGGATTCTAAAGGTGGAAGGAGAGTGGCTAACAGTTGAGCACTTCACCCGACTGCACAACATGCAGAGTTATTTGTACGCAGTGCAGACACTACCAAAGTTGTCAAAAAGTACGATTTAAGGTACAAAAGAAAGAGGAAAACATATATTTTGTATTTTATAACACTGAAAAACATTTTGCTGAAGTTTACTTATATAATACTTTTAAAATATCAGTTAACGGTAATTTATTTAAAATTAAAATTTAAGATATTTCCATTCTGGATGTTAAGAGAACAAAGTTGGAAAATAAACTATTCATCAAACGAGATTATCATATAATTTCTGTAGTTGTGTGGAATAAAATTAATACTAATGTGTGCTAATATTTTAAACAATCCATTCATTTCAAAAAACGAAAGCTATCAATTTTATAACTGAAATATAAGCCAATAAAATTAATAATTGAAAATATTTTTTACCATTATTTCTAATTTTTATTACATACACTAACAACCATGCTTGATAGAGTTATCTTTGCAAACTTTGCATTTTAAAGCATTCAGAATATAATCACATTCACATTTAATTTAAAAATAAGCTCTTATAAAACATAATATTACTATAAAATTTTTTAAAAACGTTAATTTTAACAAAATGTTTTTAGTGCTACAAAGTATGTACTTTATTATTTCCCGTGCAACTGAAATCATAATGTTCTGACAGTATTTATAGTGTCTGTACTACAGTTAAGAACTCTGCGGTCCGTATTCACAGCCGATTTAAACATGGTCTAAACTATAGTTATGGTTTATATCGCCATAGTTAGTCAACTCTCAAAACTTATTCGTATTCAGAAGGCGACATTAAAGGTGACATTTAGACAGTGTTAAGCTACGCATGGTTCACGTTAAACAAGACAAGAGATGGTTTAAGGCACGACTAAGTTTGTAATAAACATGTTAGTGGCAGAGTTTAGGTTGTAGATATTGAAATTGTTTGTATATGATATTTCCGTGTACGTTACTGATAAAACGTGTGTTTTTAGTTAGCGAAATATAAATTCGAATATTACTTCACGCGTACGCCGAAACTGGTAACATAACTAACAATATTTATAAAAACTTGTATCACTAGTATGTACGAGATGGTTACAGTTTTTGGTGTTCGATCGGAAGCATGGGTACGATTACGGTTGTTAGTTTGATGTTATTTCCTACCACTAATCCGAAATAAATACTGGACCACAAAACTATATACATTCATATGTTTTAAGTATTTTTTAATTGTGCCACCTTAGTATACATTTTTAATTACATGTTTTTGATGTATTTTATTTGTCCTTTATTGCCGACGTATGTTATGAAGAGTGCTATTTACTGACTCGCTTTCAAACTATATTCTGTTCACGGTTTCTTCACAATTTTGAATCAAAACTTTGAAAAATCACCCCACATTAGGTGTGCTTGGATGTTTCCTAAGTATGTAATGTATCACAAACATGTGTTAACATTAAAACACCTTATTTGCTTATTTAATTCAACCTTTATTTATGTTATACAGACATTATAATATTTAATTTATAATTTAAATGAATAAAACAGGGAGAAAATATGTATATTGGTAATGTCTACTAATAAATAGTCCTTATGCAAAATATTATAACATAAAGTGCGCATGAATGCGGTGCGTTGTTCCTTTGATGTAATTATCCAGGCTCGGTAAGGGCCTAATCTGTGTTTGCATGAGGCGGAGGAATAACTTGAAAGTAGAACTTTAGCAGGGCTTCAGAAAAGTTAGAAAAAATCGTGAATGGACTCTATCTGCGTGGCAAAATTCAATTAGGCAGCAGGACTTGAAGCAACTGACCGGGGGGTGGCGCGAAACGAGGACGCGTTTGGAACCCTACTGCGCATGACGTCACGCGGCATTCATCGCTGCCTGCGGCGCGGACGCGGCAGCTTGAGAGTATCTCTTTTTTCAGGTACTAAACGAGTTCAACATGATTGATTTGTGTTTTACTACCAGGAGTGATAGTAATGTGATACTTAGTGCAAGTGGCAGTCGCGTTACGTCCCGTGTCAGATGAAGTGGGTGTGGGAATGTCGCCGGCACCTCGGCGCAGGCTGATGGACGATAACCCGCGGCTGGCAGGAAGGCAGGGGCTGGCGGCTGGGGCCTTGAACCCTGGGCGGGTTGGGCAAGGCCTGATGTAGGCCGGGTGCCCCCTCCATAGTGGCTGCCATGTGTGGCCAAGGGGAGGGGGCCTGGCAGTTCGGCACACGGGCCACATCCAATATGGGTCAGTCTGTCTATTCGCCGCCACCACAGCACGTCTCTACCCGGCCACTCACGATAAAATGAGCACTTTTGAAATCAACCTTAGAAAAAAGTCACTGCCCTGCCTGCATATATTTTAACGGGTGCACTCAGTGGCATGCGGCCAGCAAAGTTGGTAATTATAGATTGAAAGTAGTTCCATATCTTAAAGTCGAATAAAATGTGTTAGGTAACCATTTGTGATAATTTAATTATTTATTTAGCTTTTTTTTTTTAATGCGTCGAAGTGTAAAAATGAGCAAATTTGTAAAATATTTACTCTTTTAATAATTTTACAATTTTCACTTGATCGACGTATGAAAAAATTAATTAGGCCCCTGTCAATGCTAATTTTACATAAGGCAGAAGAATACACAACGTGCATACAAGAAGATCTTAAACAGGGCTTTTAAAAGTGCTCTGTTTACTGTGAACTGCGTAAGCAAGTAGACAGTTGTAACTCAAGGGTAGAGCGAAAGATTCTTATCCTATTCATTTGTTTGCCGAAACAAGCCGAAGTACGTTCTACGGTACTACCTACATTAGAACACTGAGTTAACTACACATTCTCACTTTGTTGTATTGGTGGCCAAGTAAAGACCTCGCCAGCAGTTTTTTTTTTAGTGGTCTATGCTATCTGGGCAAAATTATTGATGTCACTTATTCATAGTTATTTCATACCACAAATACATTTAAGCGAATATAAATAGTAACGAGTAAACAGGCGTAAAGGACGCTTATACATAGAAGACCATGCTACCACCATCAAAATTAAAATATGAATGTCAAACATGTGTTTATACAAAGAGAGAAACTACATGATTGATTAATGTATATATATTTTTTTTTAAATTTGAATTTGCCCTATTTAAGAGCGCTTGGAACCATTTTGGCTGAGTTTTCTTGCTGCGCAATATTCCTTCATGAGTTGTGACTGTCTTTGTTTTCTTTCCTCCGTGAAGGTGTAGTTGTTTTTCCTTCTGATTTTGGGTTCAAATTTTGCAGTGTCGACCAATCTTCTGAAGGTTTCACGGTCTCTCGTGTTTTCTTCTGTAATTGAAAGTGATTTTAGGTCGTTTCTGACTTCTTGTAGCCAATTGGTGGGTGTTTTTAGACTGTTGTTGTGATCGAAAATCTTTTTGGTTAGTCTGTAATTGTCCATTCGTTGTAGGTGGCCATAGAATTTTAGCCGTTTTTTTCTAATGTTCTCTGTAATTGGTTCTACTTTGGTATAAAGTTCGTTGTTGCTTTTGCATCTGTATGTTCCGTCTTAAATGTAAATATAGCATATTTCGTATTTTGTTTAAATATGCAATAATTTTGCTAAATGCGGAAGTTGTAAGACCATAGAACCTCGACTTCGGGTATCTTCGGCAAGGATTCGTTTTCCCCATTCGAGTTACTATAGAGCCAGGGCCCACTCGCCATACACGTATCTCGTGTCGGTCGCCAGCAGCGATAGACGATCGCTGCAAAGGCTTACGGCGGAACGAAGTTCACATCTGAGGTCTGAAATGGACGCCGGCAAATCACAGCGCGCTGGTCAAATTTTGCTCGAGGTAGAATGAGAGAGGTTTCCATCTGAGCAGTTCACATGACTGTACAAAAAATGTCTGTAGATTTACGAAACTTTTACGGAGATGTAGAGTTAATGTACGGAAGGACACTCCGTAATGACGAATAACGGTAACGAGCTCCGTAAATATAAAATACGGAAGCTCTTCGTATTCTCATGGCTTTGATTTTGAAACAAGAACAATACAGATGATACCTGAAGCGTATAAAATCACATATTCTTAATACTACTTCTTGTAAAACAGTAGTTGGTGAGTGGAGAACCACTCATGGAGTGCCAATTCGTTGATTCTTGTTCAAATTCAGCTACAGGACAAAACGTTCCGTATACACAGTGAAACACGCACACAACGAAAATAAAAGCATTTCTTCGTAACCGCGTTTTATAAAACGCAAATACAGCAAGCGCTCTAACAAGACTTGAAACTAAGACAGGCTCGTTCCTCTCTTTCATGTAAAATCCATATTTACGAAATGCTTCGCATAAAGGTATGGTAGGTAAGTGGTTGCCCTGCCCCCATAGCTCAGGGGCATGGCGGCCGACTTATAGTCGGAGGGTAGGGAGTTCGCGCCTCGGTACCTCCGCGGCAGATCTTCAGTCCGCATGTCTCGCTCATGTGGACTGGGTATATGTCAACAGGTCGGTCTAACTTGAGCTCGTCACACCTCACTTCCTTACACTTACATTACGACACTCACACTCTCTACACTGGCTCATGTTATCGTTCCAAAGCCAATAAAGGCAACTTCAATATAAAAATAAGTGGTTCGAGTTATTGATTGTTAATTTTTCAAATCGTGCTGAAGTCCCACTACAAGACAAAATATTTACAATTATTTTTTAATTACTCTGTCATAAACAGTGAAATCCATTACGGAAATAAAACATTTTTTCTTACCCCTGTTTATAAATCTGAAGATAAAATCGCAAACACTCTAACATGACTAGAAACTAAGAGGTACATGCATGATTATTAGAGTCGCGGAAATTTCGCGAATTCATTTGAGGGCAAGTTAAATTTCAATTACATGTGCATTTGAGTTTCTGCTTCTATTGGACCACAGTGTGATAGACCCACCCCGGACGACTTTTGACCAATAACGAACCCACAACCAAAGGAAGGACCGAATCCTGTGCTACCGGTCGAGGGTTTTACTGGCGTAACAGCCAATTAACATCGAACTGAAGATCCAATGTACAAAGGGCTGCAGAGTCTAGTTCGTCGCCGAATGAATCCGCGAAATTTCCGGGTCTCTAATGACTTTACATAAATCTCGTATTAAGAACACTAATTTAGTAAAAGGGTGGTAAGTGAGTGGGAAGTGTGTTGGAATGTCAACATTTTTTACCTAGTTCAAATCCCACCACCGCAAGAACTAATTTTTTATTATTTTAATAGTAATTTTTATACACAGTGAATCGCCCTCATAACTAAAGCAAAACTTTTTTGGTTACCCCTTTTTATAAAGAGCATATTTTAAAAAAAAACTTGCAAGTTTGTGGTCACATTCCGTGAATTTACAGAGATATATCTGACATTTACGTGGAGAGCGTTAATGAAAAAAAACGAAGAGACCGTAATTTAACGCAGATGTCTGAATAATCTGTAACCGACATTTTCCGTAATTTTACGGACAATTTTTTCTAACAGTGCAATCTCGTACTCGGAAGGATCTTGGTTCAATTTCCAGACGGGTAATCCTCATTTCGGTTTACCTTGGTTTGTTGAAATCACACCAGGCGATTGCTGGGAAGGTTTCTTACTGCGGGTCATTTTCCCGGGGAAGCCAATGACCTAATAAAATCTGCGGAATCGATACGTTAATGGTTTAAGAATTAAAGTAGTGCTCGCAGGATACCCCATTGAATATTGGTCCTGGGAGGAGGTGACGACGAAGCCAGGCGCGGCTTCTGCCGGGAAATATTGCAGACTATGGCAGCTTCCTTCGTCCTTACTGAATGTGTGAACCACTCGTCGCGCTTTTGTGGTCTTACTACCGACGAGTCGTTGTGCCGTTCACGCGCCTTGCTGCTTAATTTATGCTTCCTGAAGATTGTGTATCATCCCCGCCACGTAAAACAAATCACATCTAAAGACTGTTATACGACTATTATAAATTCGGTGGTCTGATGCCCTTACTAATATATCTCTCACTCGTATCCTTTATCGAATATGATTAACATATATTTTTGACGTCATTTACCACAGGTTTAAACTCTGTTCTTTGGAGGCCCGAAAAAGACACCATGACACACGAGCCATACTACCTTATTTAAAAACGGTGTAACCGAAACGCCATATATATAGCCATGTATATATGTATATATACATATTTCTACCATAATAAATTATAAATAAAACAATAATGCGAGTCTTCGTATACTATTACGAGAACGCTAGAATGTTATCTCTGACTTCTCTGACTACTGATCTGGTATTCTGACTTTGAAAACGCAAATAATCGAGATGTATGCAATTTCAAATAACCATTTTGCAATGTGACAGTATTCGTTAATTTACGAATGCCCTTAGACACAGAGTAAATAAGTACACAGACACGAAATGGCGTGGCGGTTCCTTTGATATGGGCGTATACAAGTGACGCCATTTTGCTGGCGTGTGTGGCTGAGTTCGCAGAATAGGCGGCTGTTTCACCTAGGTATTCTTCAATTACTCAGTGTCTGAGTAGTGGGATACGCAAACGTATCACTAGACTAACGTATCACAGTTAACTACTTTTAAAGGCTGTACACGTTAAAGTGAGCACTTTTGAAATGAACCTTTCAAAAATATTTGTGAAAACTTAAATGATTTATTTTGCGTTCTGTTTTCTTAAGTTTTCTTAAATGCATCCAAGTGTAAGAATGAACTGATTTGCAAAACATTTACTTTTATAATAATTTCATAGTTTAACTTGACCGACGCATGAATAAAGTGATAAGGCCCATGGCAATGTTAATTTTACATATGGCGGATATATACACAATGTTCATACATGTTGACCTTAAGCAGGGTTTTAAAATATGCTCAGTTTACCGTGAACATCATATATTCCGAGAGGTCATAAAGAAGGGGGACAGTAGTGAGGCGATGAGAACTAATCCCTTAGTATAAAATCCCGCATGCATTCGTTTATTTAGGAAACTACAGTTAAATAATTACGACAAGTACTATGGGAGATAAGAAAACAGCCCAAATAAAGCCAGTTGAATTTCTGTGTATAATGCTGCTGGCCATTTCTCAAACATCACCGTTTAAAACTAGTTACTGCAATTGTAACCCATCCACAAGAACTTTACTCTTTGGTTTAAGTTAGGAATAGAAAACAGCCCTAACTGAACTAAAAAACAAAAGAAGAAGTCTTGTTTTTGCAGGCTTGATTTAAGTCCACAAAAAGAGGGGTTAAGGAAAAAGGAAGACGTATTGAAAACTTTCAGTACATTTTTACTCTTCCTTCTCTGGGAAAAATTTGAGTTAATCACGCCCACATATATAGATGGAATTTTAATAGACGTTGATTTTTTCCCGGAAAAATTTGGGCACTAATGGGTTTTAACGTTGTGCGGATACTTATTTGTGTAAGTTTAATGCAGTTTTAGAATGTTACTTCTGTAAAAATGGACGCCGCGGTTTTGTATTGGAAATGCATTTAGTATGTTGGAATCGTGCCGGACGATGTCGCTGGTCGGCGTGTTTTCTCGGGAGTTTCCCGTTTCCCCTCCCTTGCATTCCGGCGGTACTCCAGTAACCCATACTCAAGTCACTCACCCTCATCGACTCTCAAGACGTCGTTGTTCAGAGCCGCCCAAATCTCTCCACTCCACCCACCCTTTGATTTGGGAAATAACAATCTTGCCTCTCAAGAAATGTTCCTGTGGTTTACCTGTCGAGAAGCAAACAGGAACGAATTACGCGTAGACTAAGACTTGGCACAGTGGCAGCAGTCAATGAACTCATCGAATATCCTCCGAGTGTACAGAGGACTATGAAGGCTAGCGTGCACGTCAAGTCGCTACCATCACACAGTAGATCTGGCGTTCTAATCATCACCTGCTTATGCCGCCTCTCTCCCACCTCCCATCCCCAAAGTCAGGAGTAGAGTTGAGTTCAGTTAAGAGTTTTGGGTGGGCGTTTAATCCTTTCAATCCTATTGTACACAACTGTCTATATTTTATACATGAATGTTACATTTGACCGGTGTTATGCTCTGCGAAGCCCAGTGCCCAATGATATTCCCTGGGAGATAACGGATTCGTAAACCGTGGAACTTATCTACGTTATAACTGGTTCATATTAACGATTACCGAACACAAGGCCGACAGTTTATTGGTTGTGATGACGAAGCAAATTCTTTGACACTTTAAGTACAAGGCGCATAAAAATTGTTTTTATTTGCAACACCAGAAACCATAATTCAATGTGGGAATGAAAATGTTAGCAGCAAGGTCTTAAGCGCCGGTGAGTGTGAAATGAGGTGAATATGGAGCAGCGGTGGAAAGCAAGGGCAGTGGAAACGGAAGTACCCCCAGAAAACACGCTGGCCAACGGCAACGCAAGCCACTTTTCCCAAGTGGGAAAATCCCCATTAACTCGTTGGGAATCGGCCAGGGAAAAAGGTAGAACAAATTTGGTGCCAGGACAGTTGGGTTGACCTGTTTTGCTCCTGTCGTAATGCGACGACCGCCTACCTCAATCACATGAATCGGGGTGCAGGGGAGAACAGTTATTCTTTGTCTTCCCGATTCCAAACTACTAAAAAATGGGTGGACAAGAGTCGCCCCACCCCCCGGCCATTCAGGGTCTTGTACCTACCCGCACAGAGGAGCTTGACCCTATGATGAAAACCGGTTGCGACGTCTAATCAACTACGCTACGAAAATCGGCTACAGTAGTTTGAATAAAAAAATGCTTTGCCAAGAAGGAATGATAGTGAGTGATCAGGGGCGGAGGAAGTACAGTGCACTTAACATCTGCGTTTTTAAGTGCCGACGGAATGAAGCAAGGTTTACATTGGAATAGAGACAGAATGCAACGGTGAGTCAGGGTGGCATCATCCGATATGTTCCCTACTCAACGAGCGAGTTGGCGCAGTGATAAACCTTCTGAATCGCATTCCAGGGCACCAGTGTTCGAATTCCGGCCCGGAAATCCTATTTTCGGTTTTCCACAGTTTCTCGAAACCACTCCAGGCGAATGCTGGGATTACCAGAAACCATGGCCGATTCCTTCCCCATTCCTCTTAAACTGAGCAAGTTGCTCCGTGTCTGATCTCGTTGTCGGAGAGACGTTAAGGGTGTTAAAATCCAAGAAATAAATTATTTTTTAATTGTACCAAACCTTGTTCAACTCGTACGCATTTATGTGATGACATTTTCCTCAAATAATAAAAAATTACACTTTATATTTTTTTAATTATTTGATGTAAAATACAAAATTCTTCGGTGTTGTTGCAGCTATTATAACAAATCTAACTAAGTTGTACAGATGAAAAAAATTACAAAGTAAACGAATCCTATACGCTACCGCGTGACACATATGTAAATAACCAAATAACAAACCATATATATATATATATATATATATATAAATGTTAAATATGAAAATATGCTTGTATTTTGTTACGTTTGCGTTTAAATGCATGAATTATTATTTGGTGATTACATATATGTCAAGCAGTAGCCCAAGACTATAGTTTATGTTGTAAATTTTATCATCTGCACAATTTAGTTAGTATTTGTTATAATGGTTGCAACAAAACAAAGGAATCTTGCAGTTTCCGCAAATTATGTAAAAAACATAAAGTGTAAACATTATTTATTTGAGGGAAAGGTCTTCACATACAATGCGTGCGAGTTGAACAATGTTTGGTGCAATTATACAAAAATTATTTTTTGGAGTCCAACATTGTTAAGACTACCTACCTACCCAACGTTTCAGGCATACGGGCATTCCGACTTGACCCCACGTAGCAGCTGGCCAGAATGGGAGACGAGTGGTGGACCACCGCACCACCGAGGTCTCTCATCACCAATAGGACAGTTGGCGACGAGCAAGGGTTGGCGCGGGTTGGCCGGCGAGCGCAGCAGACTGCAGGACGACCCGCCCCCGGACAGCGCCGCTCCCATCGCCGACGGCGCAGGGGAAAGCTCTCTCTCCCCGGCTGACACCACTGGCGCAACAGCGGCGCTCGCGAAAATGGGCACCTCTCTCTCTCTGCCTCCTTCTCACTCTCTTTCGTAGAGGAGTGTGTTCGTAGACGTGAACTCGTCGGCCTGCAGCTCCCCACACCTCGCTCAGCCACGCTAGCAATTGAGATTTATAGTCGATGGCGTGATCCATCACGCCGAGGCCCCTCCTTCGCCTGCGCTGTATGCTGGCCCCACTGCGCGACGGTCCTGTCTGCTCGCATATTCCCAAGACTCTTCAAGAACTATTTTTTCCTTAGTATTTGAGGGGTCGCGGTGGTGTAGTGGTTAGTTCACTCGCCTCCCAACTAGGTGAACCAAGCTCGATTCCCGGCGAGGACGCTTCCTCCTTGTGGGAATCGTGCCGGACGAAGTCGTTGGTCGGCGGGTTTTCTCGGGGATCTCCCTCTTCCCCGCCTTTGCATTCTGGTGGCGCCGCTCCTCACTTACCTCACTTCATACTCGATGTTAAGAGCTTGGCCAAATCTCTCTTGAGGACATTCCGTAACTTCGTGACAGGATATATATGATTATTTAATTTAAATACCAAATCATGTAAAGAAATAACATTCATCGTGTTTTTTAAAGCGTAAACATACATTACGTTCTTTGCTATTTCCTAAATACGTAGTGTCTAACTGGCGTTTTATACTTGTGTTAAAATAAAAGTAGCTTATTTTGGGATACTTTGAACTTTTACTTAAATTTAATCTTTAAATTATAACATTTCATTTCAAATCAATATGAATAAAACAGGGAGAATATAAATGTATCGGTAATGCCTTGTACGAAATAGTTCCCATGCAGAATATTGTTACACTGGGAGCGCGCGAATGCGGTGCGTTGTCCCTTGGGTGTAATTTTCTAGACTCTGTTAAACTCAGTTTGCATGAGGCGGAGGAATATAATGGAAGTAGAACTTANCCCTTGGGTGTAATTTTCTAGACTCTGTTAAACTCAGTTTGCATGAGGCGGAGGAATATAATGGAAGTAGAACTTAGGCAGGGTTTCAGAAAATTTGGGAGTAACCGTGAATTAACTATAATAATTTTGCCTCTCAAAAATATTACATTTTTTNGCAGGGTTTCAGAAAATTTGGGAGTAACCGTGAATTAACTATAATAATTTTGCCTCTCAAAAATATTACATTTTTTTTTTTAAAGTTAACTGAGCTAATTTTCTGTGAAAGGATTTTTTTTTCTGTGTTATGTGCGCTACGAATTACAGGGGAAGGAGAAGCGTAGAGTATAGAATTCTCCCCTGCAATGCAACCACGCTAAGCGTGTGAGGGATCCACAACACGAGACGTGGAAGCGTGCGTGCTGCAAGATACGAAACATCGCGACGTACATAGAAGGAACCTCGCTGTTTGGACACGTGTCGAGAAGGCGGTGACTGTCTCCACGCTTCACTAGGCTCGCGTGCGTGCTCCATTAGCGGCCGTTCCGCTGACTGATCTGCTTCCTCGCAGATAGCGGCGCTTGTCGGAGGGAGCATCTCCCGCACAGTAGCACAGGTTGCTCTGCAGAAACCACTGCCTCCAACTTGACTACTCTATAATAACCTCTGGTCTATTTTATAGAGAAGTCAGTAATAGCACATTATAATATAGGCTGTTCACGGGAAACTGAGCACTTTTAAAAGCCCTGCTTAAGATCTACTTGTAAAAAACAAGAACATAAAGGAAAATAAATCGTTTCATTTTGCACAGATGTTTACCTAACACTTTTAATTCAACGTTAAGGCATGGAAATATTTTCCTTCCTTCATTACCAACTTTACAAGGCGGAAGCCACTCGGTGTTGCCTGTTAAAATATATGTAGGTAGGGGCAGTCGACATTTTTCAAGGGTTGAATTCAAAAGTACTCAATTAACCATGATCAGCCTATATAGTCTATTCGCGGTTTCTTCACACTTTTTTAATTTAATTAAACCTTTCAAAAATCGTCCTATGTATGATTTGTTTAGTTGTTTCGTAAATGTGGCATATATCACAAGCGTTCTATACTTGTGTTAACATACAAGTACAGTATTTTTGGATAAATTAAAATGTTATTTATATTTTACCTCCATATTAAAATACTTCATGAATAAAAACAGTGAGAATATATATGTATTGGTAAGTAATGCCTAGTAAGAAATAGTTCGTATGCGAATTATTATTACAGTGAGTGCGCACGAATGCGGTGCGCTGTCCCTTCTAGGCTTGGTGAAGCTTGGTTTGCATGAGGCGGAGGAATATCCTGTATGTAGTACTTTAGCAGGGCTTTAGAAAAATTTGAAGTAACTGTGAATGGAGTATACACGGATTTTAGCTACATTCGACCGAGCGAGATAGAGTAGGGGTAAACCGTTTGACTCGCATTCGGTAGGACCTGGGTTAGATTGCCGGTCCGACCATCTTGATTTCTGTTTTCCAGAGTTTTCCAAAATCCATCCAGGTGAAAGCTGGGATGGTTCCTTAATACAAGCCCTGGTCAATTCCTTCCCTATTCCTCAGTAAAATGTTCCCTTACTAAGGCACTGTCGCTGTTCAAGGCCACTCAAAGCAAAAATAAAATAAACAATAGCAACGCAAGAATGTTTATCTTTATTTTGCTTGTTTGCCTATNAAGGCCACTCAAAGCAAAAATAAAATAAACAATAGCAACGCAAGAATGTTTATCTTTATTTTGCTTGTTTGCCTATTTCACGGATGTGTGTGAAAGATATGCATCATCGTAATTTAAATAAATACGAATCCTTCAAGCACGAAAAATAGTTCCATGAGTTGACCGTCACTCCTAAAAGTAACGTGTGTAAACAAACACAAAGCAAACTGAAGAGTGCAGAGTTTGTAACGTGAATTTCAAAATTAGTTTTAAAATCTTCCTTGAAGTTTACTAGCACATTGCAGCTTCCTTGTTGGGTCTGTTACGACTTGTGACGGGAAGAAAGGATGCAGAAAATGCGTCGCAGCGGAAGAAAGCGGCGAAGACATGTTATACACTGTTTTTAGGTTAGCTGAGTTCACAAAATTATTTTAACGAAAAGTTTGTTAATTAGAGACATTCACTATTATCTTGTCCAATAACCCTGTTTGTCTAACTGTGGCTGTTTTTCGCCGCCGCCCTTAGATTTGATAAGATCGCGGAATGACCAACGCTGGAGAATACAACATTTCGGAGATAAGAATTCAGCATTAATGATTGGCACGAAGGTGTTTCCCAAGAGTTAACTTGAGCTGACTTGTGTTTGCATGCTGGTTTGGGCAGTAGAACTGTTACAGAATTATAACCTAATAGTGACAGTTTTCAAGTACTGTCTTGCATATAGGCTCTCGCCGAATGGTTTGCAACCTATGCAGTAAAACGTTCCGTGAGAGCAGATTAATAATTTGAAATTCTAGTACCTCATATATTTGTATCGCTGTAAACACTTGAAAGATTCTCTTCATTAACAAACGGGCGAAATCGCAAAAGTTTAGTGTATGGTTCTGACTAACACGTTTCACTTACATCACATTACGGAAATTTTCAAAAATATAAATATCCGAAATTTTTTTACATAAATTAAATTTCTGAATGCGTGTAATTTTTTTTTACAAATTTTACACTAGTGATTTATATTATATTTTTACAATATAAACTTATTTTACGTGTTTTGAAATAACGCAAGCTATGTTTATCAAGCAACTTGAGTGAATTTTTGGACGAAGTTAGACTTCCCAGAAACGAAATTTACTCATAAGTGGGTACAAAGTTACGAAACCTAGAACCCTTTTTAAAAACATTGCTCATAACACTAATGTTAATTTTTTCCAGTGCGCAGAGTCTTATCAGGTTGTGAACGTAAATAAGTGAGGAATTGGGAAAAATAATGCTGAGAAACTGTAAAGGTATTTATTTGGAAATGAGATGAAATCCGTGACGTCAGATTACATTGTGCAAGTTTAACCATCTTTTGGCAGAAACACAAGCTTACTAATTAATATGTTAGACATTCCCCTTATAAATAATAATGATAATTTTAATTGATATAGTACACAGAGTCGATTTTGAATATAGAATATTGTTTTTGATGCTGCCTCTTCAGTGCAAGTTTATCAGTTGGCTATGGTGTTAATAGCAGATAAATATTTAAGGCTGTGCTGCGGGAAATTTTTTTTTTGATCGCTTTGATCAGGAAGTCATTCTACGTGTTTGCAAACATAATAATAATACATTTCTTAAGTAGAATATATCGGAAAGATACGTTAAGTCAAAGAGAAAAAGTGCAGTATTTTCGATATGATTTGGAATCAAAATGAGAAGACAATTAAAAAAAATCATGAAAATCACTTTGCATGTTATTAGAGAACTGAATTTACAATATCTATTGTTTACTGGCTGTAGTTATCCATAGCAGTATTAATCTTATATATANCTATATATATATATATATATATATTGAAACGGAGTCAAATGATATAGATTTATTCATGTATTAAAATAACATTTTGCCAAGAGCGAAGCATTAAACTTAGCTTTGAAAATGCGAGTCAGAGTTGGCACGAGACCGGGAAATGATAACATGAGCGTATAAAGTATCTGTGTTTGTGTGCAGAACGCACTATACGCAAACTGCAAGGAGGGGTGTTAAGTGGCAACGCAGATTCAAGTAGCTGACATCTTTTGTGCGCGATATAGCTTTAGTAGATCGATTAAGTACATGTACTTTGGGAGATGATGGCTTTGATAACGATATGGCCAATACAAAGGTCAGGAATAAAAACTTGTAAGGATGTTACCGTATCTCGTCAGCATACAACGTTTGCAACCACGTTTACGACCCATAAATTCTGAAAATAATCTAAACTTCATTAACAGAGTTCATCTACCAACATTTAACGAACTGAATCTATGATGGGTTTGACGTGACTCAAGGGCAATTTCGGCTTGGCAATGGTAGGCTATGTACATTTTTATTGAAATAAGAGACATCAAAATGTAAGCTATGTTGGAGAAGTATTTAATATTATTTGTATAATGAGAACAAAAAAAAGTAGGCAAACCTGTGAAAATAATAGACTGAAGCTGGGGCGTATCTCGAATACTGCTGTGAGTATAGATTTACGGACAAAAATTTATTTCAAAAAGGTTGGTTTGAAAATTTTTCTATTCAACTGCGAACCACTTACAATGACGTTAAATTGCAAATTGCGACCATGCACTGCGTTATAATTCGCAGACTGTACATTTTAGCGGACCGCAAACTTGATTAACAAATCCACTCAGGCGTTATTCCTGAGATGTCACACTCTAAATGTTTGAAAACAATTAATAAGGAAAAAAATATCTAGGCGTAAGAAAACAACCATTATAAAACTGAACAAGTGAAAATGGAATAGGATCAGTAAAAACGAAACAGGGTCAATGGAAAAAAAAAAAAACCATTCCACTAAACTTAAGCTAATGAGGGCAATGAAAGTTTGCAGCTTAAATCAGTGACCCAGTTTCACAGGTATACTAGTGCATCATACCGATATAAAGTAAACACAATTTTCTTATGTACCTGTTAGTTTATTTTAGTGATATTCCAATCAGGAAATGAAAAACGTAGGCGGTTTACAGTTAATTATGCAGTTTTCAAATCAACATTTGGAAAAAAAAAATCTGCCCTAAACCACGTGCTCTTATGTGCATACTTCTGAATTTGTAAATTGAAAAATTATATTCTCAATAAGACAAATTTTAGAATTATTGCCATAAATGTTTTGCCAACTTACTAGGAGCCTCCATGCCAATTTCAACAGTAGTACATACGTATTCACGGACAGTGATTTTTCTCAGTGTTTGATTTCAAAAAAGTGCTCATTTTGCCATGAACCGTCTCGAGATAATATTACAAAACAGTCATAATATTATAAATTTAAAAAACACACTTTTTAATATTAAACGCACACGTGACGAAATAGGGATTACGGTTAGATGTTGTGGAAGATCACATAATTGATCAAATATGCGCCTTTTTGTGGAATTCATTCCCTTAAGAAAAGGCCGTAGAATACGGATATTTCCTTCTAGTTTAGTTTCGCTTTCTGAAAGTTGGCACTGAATGTACTTCTAAACATTTACGGAGATACTTGTGAAAACTTTAATAACTTTTATTTTACAGTGTATTATAAAAGTAATTCACGCAGGGAGATATACGAAAAACCAGACGAAATTGTCGGGAATATCGATACCCGCTATGATAACTAGGCTTTATGGTTGAAACGTTTTATTTTTATGTGGGCTGAATTATGGGCCCCTAGTCGACAAGAAACATGCCCATCTTTCGCAGCGACATGCAATGTTCCGTGTCAGGAAAGCGAACTTTATTGCTAAAAGAAACCGCTGGAAGACAATCGTGCCCCGAAAGACAACCTCATTCACGTACCAGCCTGCACTGATGTTTCGTCGGCCGATAAAGAAGACGACGAAAAGCGTTATATTCAAGGAATAAAATTCAACATCTAGTTACCTACATGCATGTGGAAGGACTGTTTCAGAATGAGCATCGACACCATGCTTGGCGCGTGCCTGATTGCACAGAGAAATGAATTTAATGTACCTTATGGTTTTAGAGCGACCACCATTTTTTTTCATCGACTTGTTCATTGTTACCCCCCCCCCCCCAACCAGGGGGGAGGGGTTGTTTTGAAATCCCGTTGAATAAATAGTGTTTTTTTTTTAAAGCACCTTGGTTCTTCGTCTTGACAACACTTGTGGTCTGGAAAGGCTGTGGGTGAAAAGGGGGGGGGGGAATTATGATATGTTGGTGTTTTTGGCCTATATTATAGAGTATATAAGTATAGAGACGAAATGTCGTGGACGCTCCTTCGTTGCGAGCGTCCCCATTCTCTGATAGGCTGTGTGTGGCTCTGGGAACGGGTCTCGTGTCTGATTGGCTGCTATGATAATGCAAAAAAATCATCCTCTTGAATAGTACTACGAAACATTGAGTTTAAGAAAGAAATTTTATTATACGTCCGCCGTATTCAGGGCATTAGTTAACGGACAGGACTGCTGTGACTATTAATGAAACGGCATTGTACAGAATATTTTTAAGAGCAGCAGAAAATTAAAATGTTTAGCTCTTTTAAAATTTATTCTAGGGGGAAAAAAAGTAATTAAAGTAATTAATACTAAAAACGTCATGATCAGACTTTCCACGATTTTTATACCACTTGATGAATTTAAACAACTACATAACAACCCTGGCAACTTGTTTTATAAATATGCGTGAAGACATTTCGGAAACGACCTACATTTTTAAAGTAACTCCGTACTCGCATGCAGGATGATGTCGTGGAGTGCACTACGAGCAGCAGTTGGTTTTCCCCGCCGGGAGAGCAATCTGCGAGCCGGACAGAAGGTGAGCGGGCGGGAGATAATGGCCGGGGCACCGGGGTTATCGGCGAACAAGGTCGCGGAACACGTACCGCGATAAGCCGCGCCCTGCACTCCAGCGAAAACCGCGCACGGCCTGGCTTGGGTCAGTCCCCACGCCGCCCGGCCCGCACTTCGACCTGCTGCTCCGGCGAGCAGCCGACTATTCAGATGTCACCGAGAAATGCAATATTTCATATTTCTACGAAATTCCGTTCTACGTGTAGAAATTAGGTACTTTCAAGCACTATTCCCTCGTACGAAAAAAATTTAGACGCCATATTATATACACAATGGCCTGTCGAAACAGCAATTTTTAATATTTTTCGAACGTAATAATAATGAAAACTAACCCACTTACCGAAATGTGATAATTCACATTGAAATAAGATACCGTGCGTTACTTAAAGGAATTTTAAAAACAAGCTGTGAAATACTTTCGCTAGTTTAAAAAATTGCTTGATATAAGGCAATTTTTTCAAGTTTAAAATTTGTAGCTTTCTATGCTTTCTTTTTGCCAAATTATTTTGCTTTGCATGTCTTACAGTGAATTGAGAGATGACCATTTAGTCTCCCTTGTTAAATTTTCTGAAAATGGTTAATTTTATTTGTACGCTCCAGAAACACTAAAATTGTGATTTTAACATGTCGTAATTCAACAATTATTAAATCGAAAACTTTTTTATGCCAGAAAAGAGTACTTATAGGAAACTTCTACAAGTTGAACAGTCCCCAATAGCATAATCGACTTGAAACAACCTCGAATAAAACTTGTGTTATCAAACCTGTAAGCTTGACTCAAGCTTGCTATTTAAGCCAACCAGTCTCCACAGGTCAAGCTTGTAGCAAGCTTCATCAGTTCAACATGCCGCAAGTGTACCTTGGCTTAATCTAAGCTATCTACAAGCTTGCCATTAGCAAGTATTGACCAGTAATGAGAAATTTGGCTTGAATTACACATAAGACAAGTTGGTTTGGCAAGACAAGTTCCAGTCAAATGACAAGCTTGCCGCAAGTGTACATGCTATCTGGAGTGTTTCTTACAAGTATAAATCAATGAATATTTGGGGACCAGCATCTTTAAGGAGCCCGCCTACCTGGCACTTGAACTGCGTTGCAGAGTGTTTGAAATACACATTTCCCCACGAATCTATTAAACATGCGTCCGGAGTAATGATCTGCGAAAAGAACACACACATCAAACGAGGTCTGTTAGTGCTTTCAAGACTTTGCGTTCATTTGAAATTCCATTTCAGAGCACCCCAACATATTTAAAAACTTTTTTTTTTCAAAGCACCGTATCTCAAAAGCACACCCGTGAAATTCATACAGAAATACTAAAATGTCCTGCATTGAACATTTCTGCAGAGACTTTTGCCAGTTAAATGAAAGGGTCAGCGCTTAAAGTTGCGTAGGTACTCGCTGCACGACGAGAAAGCTGCACGCCAGTTCAGAGCGCAGGGCGTAGAGGTGACGCGGCACTTGATGCGCGTGACAGTGTGCGCAGCTCTTACCGCTTCAGTGCTTTGCATTGTACACAGACCTCACGTGTGTGTGATCTCATACACTATAGAAGCTAACCAGGAACCTGAACCAGCATGTTTCTGTGATGCTACCTGCTTACTCCCGAGTAGCCAGCTGGAATCGAAACAACGACCGTTACAAATTAGAATCAGATACGTTTAGCACGACGAAACCCACTGGGTCTTAAATGAAGAGTCACCGACTACGTAAATTGCTACATGTGTTATGAATGTCGTCGTTAATGTGCCTAAGGAAACCATTTTTAAATTAACATTTTTACTCTGATAGTTTTACCTCAGTTAATTCATAACTGTTTACTAACTTTCACGATTTTTTCTATTTAAATGATTTTGCATTTCCCAATACTTTTTTTTGCATGCTAATGGCCTCCTTGCCGACTCACCACACAAAACTATCACTCTACCGCAAAGCGTTTTCCCTCAATGTTTTCGTTCTAGTGTTTACAGCAACCGACGAGTACCGCGTTAGTGAGGCAATCTTGATCTGTCCAGTTTTCGTCATTATATGTATTTCCGAATTTCTTTCAGGAAATTTAACTTGGGCATGGAAAAGAAAATATTGAAATACATTTTCTGAAACAGTTAAGTTATGTCAGCTTTTACTATTACTAGGACATTGCTTCACCTGAAATAATTCTGGAAAGAAAATATATATTATCCCTTATTTCACAGGATCAAATAATAAACGTAATTTATATTACATTTTGGTAGAACTCTTTTCGAAGTAAAACGGATTTTTTTCGTAATGATTTTTGACCCTTTATTTTTNTTATATTACATTTTGGTAGAACTCTTTTCGAAGTAAAACGGATTTTTTTCGTAATGATTTTTGACCCTTTATTTTTTACTTAATTTGAAGTTAATGTATTTGCAAATAACATTCTAAACTATATTAATACAGCTTATTTCAGGTTCCGNTATATTACATTTTGGTAGAACTCTTTTCGAAGTAAAACGGATTTTTTTCGTAATGATTTTTGACCCTTTATTTTTACTTAATTTGAAGTTAATGTATTTGCAAATAACATTCTAAACTATATTAATACAGCTTATTTCAGGTTCCGNTTTTTACTTAATTTGAAGTTAATGTATTTGCAAATAACATTCTAAACTATATTAATACAGCTTATTTCAGGTTCCGTTTATTCAGTCTCTTTATCATGGGTCAGACGTACGTCCACTTAACCAAGCCACCAATTTTTTTTTCAGAATAATTAAAACGACATATAAATGCACTCTTGTATACATTACTGTATACTTTCAATGATAGACACCTTTTATTGTTTTCGCTACGTCATCAGTCGTTTCTCCGACAGAGCTAAAATTTCAGAATTTTCGTATGAAAAACTGAACTGTTTTAATGGGATAACTCACATCATAGCATACATTTCGTTAGTTTAATCAACTATTAATAAAATAATATGGAGCACTTCATTATTTTAAGTAGCTATCTGTTTTACAGGTAAATTATTTCCCATTTTCAAGGCAGTTTTATTGGGTGAGATGGTCTACAAAGTAATATTTATCAGTGGACTGCGGTGCAAGTGTGTGTTAGGTAGAAAGAATCCTTCAGGTGTAAGATGTTATTTAAATATAACGATGACGGCTTGCAAACATGAAGCCTTTTGGTGAATTATGTGACGATTGTAAAATCAATACCTAAAATAATATTTTGAGTCATTATTGTGAAAATGTAGCACTTTTATTTATTTCAGTAACTAGTCGAAGCTAGGTGGTAGCAGAACACTCGATAACGCGTCCAACATAATTCAGAAGATTGCAAGTGCCGGTGGGTTTTCTTGGAAGATTTCTGTTAGTGCCACCACTATATCAACACATTTACTTATATACCCATGTGACATTATCAGTATGTCATTTCGCATTATTAAAGTACACTGCACTCTAAGAAATTGTTCGCAAATTTTCCACACCAGTGTATACGGATTTTGGGATGGTGTGAATGGTAAAGTTTTTCCCAAACATCCGTGGCAATGTTCCTAACAGTCAAATACACGAGGAAGTTCCTAATTTTGTATAGTATCGACGCTAAACATTCCTAAATTTGCAGCTTGACGTTCGGTNCAAATACACGAGGAAGTTCCTAATTTTGTATAGTATCGACGCTAAACATTCCTAAATTTGCAGCTTGACGTTCGGAATTATTTCCATACAATGTATAGGTGGAACACTTCCATTAGAATTTTATTCACAGTGCGCTACAGAAAATTAAAAAACAATTATTATTTGCAATGGTTAGTTGCAGAGCATCGGAAGAGCAACATTGCCTCAATCTGTTCATATATATAATACAGAGTAGTTTTCCGCCACGAAGTTTTGTTGATCGTGTTTTTGTATGGAGGATTGACGAGCGGTAGATTACACANTACAGAGTAGTTTTCCGCCACGAAGTTTTGTTGATCGTGTTTTTGTATGGAGGATTGACGAGCGGTAGATTACACACCACTTAGCCTATCTGACTCAATTGCTCAATCTTCCGCTATCTACCCTGCCGTCAGAGACACTTCCAAATATCTAAACATTGTCATACGCAAAGTTATAGGCTACGCTCGCGTATTCTGTAAATATGAATGGATCGTTTCAATATAACTAACGTAAAAGTATAAGTAGGCGTAGTTATTTAACATTTCCGGAATGACTGATCTGTCAAATACTGCACGACTTACAACTGTTTAGCGAAGCGTAGCAGAAAGATTTGGGCGACTCTTAACATCGAGGTCTTGAGAGCCGATGAGGGGGAAGTGAGGTGAATTTTGAACAGCGCCAAAATGCGAGAGTGCGGGAAACAGGAGATCTTCGAGGAAACCCGCCGACCAGCGACATCGTCTGGCCCGATTCTTACACCACCGCGGCCGCAACATTTGTTTAATTCACTGCAAAGTAACACAAATCACTGCCGAACATGGGAAACCAGTTGACTGAAGTAACTGCAGTTCTACAATATCTGAATCGTCTCAGACTCGAGTGACATGCTTTAATGTTATTTTCACTGGTTTAGATAACTCGGACCTTTGCATGCAACACGACTCTGCCGCTGAAGATTACACATGATTTACTAAATACTTTGGGAAATCAACATTTAAAAAACAAAGTTCCTTCCAGTAACTGCTTATAACTCCATTGAAACACTGACTGCCGTAATAATGTTGGCAGCGAACTATGAAAAGCGCTCTGCTGTATCTTAACATCCTGTTGAAATTGTAATTTTAGGGGCCATCGAAACTATGTGTTTTAATTTCATAAATATTAATGCATGAATTGACTTGTTAAAAACTTATGTATATCCGTAACAATTTCTCAGTGTCACTAAATCGGTGCATGGATACCAGCAAGTAAAACCAGCCAATGTTAATTTTTGAACGTTTGCTACATGAGTTTACACAACAGGCGAGAATGAGAAACTAAGCAGGGCTGCCAAAATTACTCAGATATCCTGAACTAACCACTAGACCAAATACTGTTACCAAGTTGCTCGCCACGTTCATGTGGATGAGGAAACGCTCTTCCAAAGTCACAGCTGCCCTCATAAGCCAAAAAACCGTACCTGAAGAATTCACAATATTACTATCGTAATAAAAATCTCACTAAAATCTCAGACATAACAGGTTTTATTTTTTAATTTTTTAAATTACGCGTTACTTTTATTTTTTGGAGATTAGTTGAATGACCGCTAAATATTAATAAAATGCCATGGGNGGGGGGGGGGTGTAAAAACAGCAAAAATTGCAGGCACGTCCTTCGGCTAAGGACTGTAATGCAATTCATGCTCGGCTGGGTCAACCAGTGTGTCAAGGCCACGTAGAGAATGAACTACACTGTTTTTTAGCCGCTCGTCTGTTTCCTAATATGCCTGTTTATTTGATAAACTGCAATTCAGAATTCGTTTCTGCTGCGTTACACTGTTGACATTGAGAAAGTGGTTAAATAAAATTGTTTGCAGACTTTCTGTTTAATTAACACTGGTTCACATCTAAAATGATGCAAAACTTTGGCGTGTGACCACTTTCAGGAAAGTTTACAAACGTAGTCCAGAAGTCTGCAATAATATCGCAACCAAAACCTTTCCCACAAGCCAACGAACCTTTACTGGTTGCGGATCGAACAAAGGACGCCAGAAAAAAAGTTCTCTCCTAAAGCATAGGTGGTACTATACATGTTGATCAGAAAGAAACCGTCCAAACTGCGGGAGGTGATTCCTTATGAAAAATAAAGTCTAAAATATACAGAACACCATATACATAAACAGAGTATTAAAGGAGATATGAGCCTGTGGAAATTGGATTTTGAGAACGCATTTTCGCTGAATACCTTGTACTTTCTCCCAGCGGTAAGGATGGCGGCGTTTTACCCACGGTACGTTCCACACGGTTGAATGGGACACGCCCATTTGGCACGCTATGGAGCGTGTACTAGTGGAGGGCACGTTGTTGATGTGCTGACGTATCACTTCCTCAAGCCGAACAGTGCGCACATACCAAGGACGGCCAGCATTTCGCATGTGTCTTTGCAACATGGGAAGCATAAGTCACCTTTTTGCTGCGGACTTTGTAGGCGTTGCGCAAGGCATTCAGAAAAATACGTTTTCAAAACCCAACTTTCGTAGACTCATATCTCCTTTAATATTCCGTTTAGGTATTTTTGGTGTCCCATATATTTTCGATTTTATTTTTCATAAGGAATCACCTCCCGCAGTTTAGGCGTCCATTTTCCGAACATTCCGTATGGAAACACCCAAATGAGCCTAACAACACAACACTCAAAGTTCGCCACACTTGAGAAACCTTTTCGTAACGGCTGCGTTGGCTGTATTTCATTAAGTGTGGAAATTCTTGCTTGTTTTGACATCCTGTATTTTGTTGCTACGTCATGAACAAAAGTTTCAAGCATCTGTGTTGTTATTGATGAGTTGGCCTTTCCGAGGGCTGCTGAGCATCCACACAGCCAGCCATGTGTAGTTATTCCAACATAAATATTTATTACTGAACTCTGGGCGTAGATGACTGGATACAGCTTAGCCGAGCGCTGTCTGGCAACTGGCAGATTTTACAACTTTCTGCGGTGACAGCTAAATTTGCTAATCAAGAATGCTCCGTTAACTGTCGTAAGGAGTCCTTAGTGGTTAATGCATTATCACGCACATAACTACACTTTCTTCGTCTCAATCAAGTTTTATTTTGTCTATTGTTACAAATGACCTAAAAACCAAGGTTCGAAACAGTGGTTAATCGCGCCAATTTTATTTCGCAATTCACTGATATCTGAGTGGAAAGTAAATTCGTTGACAGAATTTGGCCTTCGAAAAAAAAATTAATAGCAAATTTTCTGGCAATTCGGCAATCCTTGGGGGTTCGTGTAACCTGTTTATTGATATAGAAACCACAAATTTGTTACGTATAATCACTTGCAATAATAGTCTTTATAATAAACCGTGTCCTATATTACTTTGTTTTAAGTAGTTACATCTTGTTATGAATCAAAGTTGATATTTATCTTCTACAAAATAACCAAAACTTGTTTTAAAAGGATGGGTGGTGCGTAGCTTACCTTGAATGCAGGAGGGGGACGTGCAGCTGTTAGCTAATAGGGCAGCAGGTGTCCATGCTATTGTCTGTTCAGCATCAATTAGCAGTGGTCGCAGGAGGAGTGCGCAGTAGGGCAGTGATCCTGTTGAGGGGCGCCAAGGCCAATGTCAATTAGACGCGGTTAGCACGCCGCTGGGCGCCCGGATGTGCCGTGCCCAGCCGACCACATGGCCTCATTAGCCGCTAATAGCCCTGCTGATGGAGCATCTGGACCTAACGAGCGTCTCCCTGGGAGGCGGACCAGCCAGCATCTCAACACGCGGGGCGGCGTTACAAAACATCACCCCGTTTGTAAACATTACTTCTTGGTTGTCCCAAAACGATTTGTGTAAATGTCTTGACGTGGACCCGTCTTCAAAACCAGATCGACAGATGGGATACCAGGACGGAAACGGTGACGTAATGTGTGCAGGGTGATACATACCAACACTATACCACGATAGAAACAAATGTGGTATCGTTCGATCGGGTTTACGACTACGATGCGAGGCGCGGGTGGGGACTCGTGGCTACTGGCGGTGAGCTTGGGAGAGTTGGCGAAAATTTTCGGACAGTATATCTCGCGACTCCGACGTGCTAGCACACTGATTTTGGCGCCAAACAAAATTTCTCTCCTAGACCTCTCGTTCTAAGCCATAAAAGTCGACTATTAATTTTGTTACTTCCTTTTCATTCCCGTATCCCAAAAAAAAATATTACCCCATTACGCAGACGTATTCACGTAAAACCCATGGCCGTGTCCCCAACACAACCTCATCTCGATTTTACTGGTTCTTGTAGAAATCCCAAAACTGTGAGTAAATTACCTACTATGAACATCTAGTCTGAGTAAAAATTTGACACTTATTATTTCGTCGAGTAACGAAGGGTAAATTGGAAAATGGAGGGAGAATTAGTTGAATTAAGCAAACCGAAAGAAAATGTTTTCGTTGTGGTTACAGACACAGATGGAAAAGTACAAATGATGGGTGATAAAATCCTTGTTTTTGACCCGTCTCTAACGACCTCGATGTCGACGAGGCGTTAAGCCCTACCTACCTTCTTATCTACAACCTTACCTTTTATTTAAAAGGTGAGTTGTATAAATGCTTTAATTTTTGGCCTTAATATATATGAAAATCTTTAAACAGATGTATACAATTGAATTAGGATATTATAAGGAGCGTTATTATTGATAGGTTATTGGCAATTGCCTATGTTCTTTTGCCATTTTACTCGCGCACAGAAAATATTTGTAAAGACAGCGTACTATTTATATTATGCTCGTTCCGAAAAGTTTACCCATTAGTTGCTGAGCCATCCTGGACTTGTTCTTGAAACACCACATACACTCATTAACTGTCTTGTATGCTAAATCACGCCCTCTTAATTGCCAGTATTTTTGTCTAATCCCTGCAAGTAAGAACTGTGGTCCAGCATGAAGGTGTCTGACATGTTCATCTGATGCAATGAGTTTAGCTACCTTACTGTTCTATGGAAGAAGGACAGAGTGTTTCTGGTCATAATCAACCAATGACTTCTGGACTCTTCCCCTACCCGAAGCAGTCCCGATTCGTCACGAAATGGATGCATCTGTCTGGTTCTGCTTCTTGTGCTGATCTGCCTTCCAGCCTAGATATCACAGGTTTCCTTATGAAACTCTTCACCTAGTTCGAGTTTGATTACCCTTGCCAAGGTTGAGGCTAGTTCCAAGGCCTGAAGGGGATCATTTACACATTCTGCAGGGGCCTTTTTTGCATTTGCAATGAATCTACAGCAGTAGGCCATCACTCGTTTCAATTTTTGTAGTGAGGAATATCTGTCTATGAGTCCCAAGTTTTGTAGGATGACAATCAGGCTGTGCAGCTGTCTTTTTTTAGGTGCATCACTTACAGTAACCTTAACTGTACTTGACCATGCAGAACGTTTCTCCCACAACCATCTTGGACCATCTCACAAACCAGTTACTGTTGCTAACTGCTGTGGTGTCACTCCTTTTGAAACATGGTCGGCAGGATTGTCAGCAGTGCTTACATGTCTCCATTCCATGTTTTGGGTGAGTTCTTAAATTTTCAATTGGCAACAAATGCCTTCCAGGTGCTAGATGGAGCCTCATGACACAGGGCCACAGTTGAATATGACCACAGAATGTAGATACTATAAGATTCATTCATTATTTACAGTGTTTTTGATCAATTTCAATAACAGCAATGCTGCACACAATTTCAAATGGGGTAGAGATAACTTCTTCAGAGGCGCCACTCTAGATTTGGAATATACGAGATTGACACACACAGTCCCTGCCTCATCAGTATGTCGCAGGAACACACATGCACCATATGCCAATTCTGAGGCATCACAAAACCCATGAAATTGTATCTTCCTGGTATATCCTGCCATCACGAACCTGAGGATTTGAATTCTATTGATCTCTGCGAGGCTAGCACTTACCGCGCTGGGCATCACCATCGATTTCGACTCTGCATGGTAGCTTGCTCTTTGCCCAGCTCCGATCCCCTCCTTTTATCTCCCCAGTTCACTCTCCCTTGATTTCACCTTCGGCTCCTCATATTCTACGCTTGGTCGTCGTCAGAACGAGTCCCTCAAGAGCTGCTTGATGTATTAAACTGTCAAATATGTCACCCTTTGGACGTTTGGCAGTGACACAGTGCCTTGCATTTTATTCTGTCGCCTAAGATGCCAAGCCGAGATGTTTGAGCAATACAAAATGGTGAGTCGTGTACTACAAGTTGTGTGTTAATTGGGTCTTTTTAAATTGTTTTAAATGTTTTGTGTGGCGTTTATGTGTTGTCTTGGACAGGCGGGAAGTTAGTGATTTTTCTAAATTGTGGTCTCGGTCGCCAGCCTAAATTTGGTTTCGGTTTAACAAAAACCTATCTTTGCCACGTGTTTCCCATTTTAACGTGTAGTGTCTAGTCTTGTTTGCTGCCCAAGCATTTTTCAATATTTTCAATATGCTTCGTGTCCACGACTTTCGCATTGGGAATAGTTAATTTTTTGTTGTGGTTGTTCATTAAGTGTTATTCGCTGGAGCTTGACTGGTCATTTGACTGCCTCCACCGAAACTTTATGTTTTTATACATCCTTTTAATAAAATATTTTAATGTGTTATTTTACATAAAGGAGGCTTTACTGGGCTTATAAGGCTGCCCACATTTTTTTTTGTATTTGCTGTTATTCACAAGTCTAGTAAAATTATATGCTTTAATTGAATCTGTAAATTATAATTGTTTTAAATCATCATAACATTTTGGTAATTTGCATATATTGTTTTAAATACTCTATAATCAATATAGCAATAACTTTATTTTCATAACAATTTGTATTATATTTTGTCAACTTTTAAATGTTTTTGTGTTAATATGGAAGAAAAATTTATGAGATTTCAGCTTGAATAATTGCCAAGTTGTTTGTAACACATTTTTATGGTACCTGTCTGTCATAATGTAGATTTATTTGGAAATTATAAACGTCTATTGAATTTTTTGTATGTAATTATATGTGCTTCAGATAGCTTTAACGAGTCCCTCCAAAATTGACACCAAGTTGTATACTGAACTGATGGCAGTGATTCATTCCATTCCAACTGAAGTTGCCACAACTCTTGCATTAACAGCTTGGCCTTGAGAATTACTGGTGCAATAAGTACTAGAGGATTGAAGATTTGTGAAATATCTGACAGTACTCTCCGTTTAGTAATTTTCGAGCTTCGTGAAAATTCCTTGACTTTATAGTGAAAGTAATCCTGCTCTTAGTTCTAGAGAAAGCCTAATGTTTTACTTGAATGATTACTAAGAGAGTCGACATAGTACTTGCTTTCTGTTGCATCATTTCGCACACGGAAAATAACTTCTGGATTGTTGTATATCCATTTATGTAAGTGAAATCCTCCACGATGAAGCCAAGATGTTAAATCTTTTTGTAGAGCTGTGGCTTTATCTAATATCTCTACACCCGTAATGACATCATCCACATACAAGTCTCTTCCTATAATGATCGCCCCCTTTGGAAAGGCATGTTCTTATCTGATGCCAACTGATGAAGTGTTCTTATGACCATAAATGGTGCTGAGGCTGTCCCATATGTGACAGTCTTGAGCTTGTAGAGTTTGATTTCACCATTGAAGTCATCATACCATAAGATCCTTTGTAGATCTGCTTGGGATGGATCGATGAGAATTTGTCGGTACATCATGCTGTCCTGGCAACTTAATGGGTTCGGAAACGAGCCATGATAGAAAACAGTATTGTTGGATTGTAGGTCCAACCAGAAGTAAGTCATTGAGTGATAGTCCTGTCGAAGACTTAGTTGAAGCATCGAAAACAACTCTCAACATTGTCGTTGTGCTAGACTCTTTTATGACTGCATGACGAGGCAAGTATAATTGGTTAGAAGTGCTAACAGCGTCATCAATGACTGGTTCCATGCGACCTTGCAAATAATATTATTGCATAAATTCCGAGTATGTTTGTTTGAGAAAACAGTTCTTCATAAATTCCCTTTCCAGTGTTGATGCAGTCGTATTTTTGCCCTCTCTCTTGAGCTGCATAACATGCTAACATCATTCTTCAATTGTAACTTGACTATGTAATGTCATTTGTCATTTAGTCTAGTAGTCTCTGTGTAATTAATTCACATAATATTTCATCAGGTGAGAAGTTAAATTTGGTAATGCGTGTTTCCAGGTGCCAGAAGTTCTGTTTTTGCTTGTGCAAATCCTAATTGGTGATAAGATGGCATGTGTGCAAATATTCAGTGTTAGATGATGTGACCTGTCCAGATGCAACCCAACCAAAAGTGGTTTTCTCAAATGTTGGTGCATATTCAGCAGGTTTCAGTTGGCCAATGAACAAAAGATTCATGAATACTTCAGCACCCAGAAGCATGTCAATTCTGCTAGACGAGTCAAATCCTGGGTCTGCCATTTGAATTGATGATGGAATCTACCAACTGGATGTATCTACTTCCACCATAGATAGTTCGTGAGTGATTGTGGGTACCACAAGGCAATTCAGAGAACAAGATTATGAACTGCATCGAGACTGAATAATACAAGAGACACTATAGTTGACCTTAGATTTTTACTGACATATTCCAGGAACTGATGATATCCTTTGCCTTTTTAAGCCTAACATCTGAACAGCGTGTTCGGTGATGGAAGTTTGTTTGTGATTCAGAATCAAGAAGTACCCATATACATTTTGTGCATTTGCCAATGCTATAGACAAGAGGATCTGCGTATTTCTTTCCATGCTATTTGTTGTACACGACACTGCAGTGCTTACGCCTGCTTCTTCGTGCTGTGTATATCAAGCAGTATCCTCCTGTGATTGCGATGGTGGCTGTTCTTGCATGTGTACTGCTGGAGCTGATGTACCTTAAATGTGTAGCAGTGAATTGTGTTTTTTATTACAATGCTTGCAAATGCCAAAGGTAGACTGGTTTAGTTGATGACCACTCCTAAGACAATTAAAACACATTCCAAGTTCCTTTACTGCTCGAATACGTGCAACTGTTGGCATTTGGTGGAAGGTGTCACACTGATAAAGATAATGCATTTGGTTACAGATCTTGCATTTCACATTGTGTGAGGTGACAAAGGACACAGTACTTTGATAATGCCGACGAGTCACTGTGTTAGGGCCACTTGAGAGAACATTTTGTCGAGTCTTTCCATGTGATTTACTCAGATCAACAGCTTCTAGTATGTGACATCGCTGCAGTAAGAAACTCGTTAATTCTGCTGGTGTTGGCAAAATTGTTACTGGTGCTGTGGCTTCCCATTCTCGTATTGTTGGGTTGTCGAGTTTGCAGGTTATTAAATTAATCAAAAGTGTATCACAACTCTCAGTAGGCTGGTTTAGTACCTTAGTGCTCGTAAGTGTTTACTGACATTGTCAAGTAACTGTCTTAGGTTAGTAGCAGATTCTCTTTCCGCTTGGGGAAGGTTGAACAAGACTGACACATGTCTACTCACCAAAAAACTTTCATTTTCAAACCTTTCCCTCAAACAATTCCAAGCGGTAGAGTAGTTCTGGGCTGATGTATCTAATGACTCAATAACATCGGCAGCATCGCCTTGCAATGATGATCTCAAATGACGAAATTTTGGCATGTCATTGAGGTATGCATTGTTGTGTATTAGAGATTTACATGTGTTATAAAAACAAAGACATTTGTCATACTGGCCACTAAATGTTGGTATAGTGATTGCTGGTAGCTTAACTGCTAGCGCAAAAGGTGGGTTTCCCCCGTGCGCTATGCGATCTATGGTTGCGGCTTCTGCTGCTGCTACAAAATGATTTTCAATGTGACCTTAAATTGCAGTATCTAAATCGAAATATGTGTTCTCAAGTTCTTCCCTTACATTTAATTGAGCTTGTGACTCATCGGTGATTACTATTTCTGACTGAACATTGTCGAACTCAGTCCAGCACTGTTCCAAGTTAGGGAGGCCTAATAGTAGTGGTTTTATGTTTTGCTGAGGATAAGTATCAAAGCTATCAATATACTTTTTGACCTTTGTCACGCGAGACTTAATTTGGCTCGTTTTCACTACTAAACTCTTCAAAGACTCAGCCATAGTGACTGTCGTAAACCTACCCGACTATGTGACCCAACTAGAACACTTGAATAAGTGGTTATGAATTAGGAGTGACAGGAAATGAGGATGAAGCAAGGAAAACATTGGATGAGCACACTTACTCACCAGTTGGTTATTCGCTGGATCTCGACTCCTGCACTTCTTAGTGTCGAATCACTATCTGTTCTCGTAGTATTCATGTAGTAGCGCACACTGGCCGCACCTTTGATGACAGTTCACACAGTGTTCACAAACATACTTTTTAACATAACTATTTCATTTCGCACCCGACCGATGGTGACGTAGTGACGAGCGCGTCGACGCACTAAGTCCGATTTGCCATTTATAGTAACTATTCCGGAATACATCCGGCCCGGAGAACCAAAGTTGTCTCAAACACGCGCCATGTTCTTATGGTGCAAAATAAAACGAATTTTGACATTCTTATGTTTAATACTGCACTATACATTCACCGAAGATGTTACATAGGAACACACACACTACCAAGCGCCCTGCCCACACCACCTGTCCTTTGTCATCCCTGTTTGTCATTACTTGGGCTTCCTCCTTTCCACATTCCTTCAAGCGTGTCGCCAGAGGTGACTAATAGAGAAGGGGGGGACCATTAAGCACCTTCTCTTCTGGGAAGTGCACGTGCCCTGGTGCGCCTGTTTGAGGTCTGGTGCTCATTAGTAACAACAGTTGGCATGTTTCTTCGGGTGGCTTTATTAAGCGAAACTAGTTTATGCTAACCATTGGGTTTTAATGCATTATGGGAATATCTGGTAGAGTGAAAGTGCCAGATGCGCAGTAAGTAAGCGCAGTGTCTCAAAACTGATCTGTTTTAGTTTTGCTATTACAGCTACCAAAACCACAAGGCTTCGATTAAAGTTAGCTCACTGTTTACAAAAATACATGTTTGCAAATGTTAGTTTACTTCCTTGACAACGTTATTGCAACTAGGATATGTTCAAGTTATGCTAAATACATTTCGTATTTTTATTTTGTAATTTTTGCATTCATACGAAATATTTTGTAAAAGTAAGCGTCTATTGAAAAACTAAATTATATAATCAAATATCAGCGTCGCGGTTTGAACACGTGAATTTGACAGCAGCATAGGCAAATAGTCAGGCTACGTTGGGAATTTGCGCAAAAGACGAAATTTAAGACTACTTGATATTCAGTCTACGCTTGCTGTACAGAACTTGAAGGACAAGAGACGTAGACCGAAAAAATTGTCTCAGGAAATAAAATATTGTTTTCTTCATAGTTAAAACAATATGTAGATTCTAATTCAAAAACTTCGTTGACTGAAGAAATTTTGAAGTTTAAAAAATTTTATTTCGTCTTGTAACAAAATACACGTACTTTTATTACGCATGTCTCAGCAAATAAATGTTCTGGGAATACGACGTTTTGCCAGAAAAGATAGAAAAATAATTATCTGAGCCCGTGAACAGTAAGTTAATTCTAAGAGAAACAAATCGTAAAAAAATGATTATGCATCGCATTTTTAGAGCTTTCCTGCGCAGTTTCCATAATAGGTATTATAAAAATAAAGCTTTAGAGTCGCAGTTTAATCTATGGGCTCTCATTGCGCGTAGTAAAAATTCCACTGTTACAGATCTCATTTGCACAGGAAAGCGTGAGCAAAAGCACTGCAAATCGGTTAAGCGCCTTGCGCGTAGGAGCGAGGGGGCGCTGGTCGCGCGTGTTATTGTCGCCCTTATCGCTGTGCCTCAAAAGAAAAAAAAAACATCTCGGGCCATGTGTTATTAACGCTGTGATCCCCCACCGTCCGTAGACTGCCGGGCTGGGAGCACCCAGAGAAAGCTGACGGAGAGAGAGAGAGAGCAGTGAACGGGAGGGATGGAGAGTGGCACATCCCTCCCTCCATCCTGTCCGGAGGCGGCACCTGCCCGAGGCCATAACCTACATCGGGCCGGGTCAGCTGAGAGACGGGTAGAGAGGCCTTCACCCGCACATCCTCTGTCGACGACAACCGCACCTCACCGCTCCCTAGTGGCGTCGACACCCGCTGTCCCGCTACTCAGCACCCACTTCACCATACACATTTCCTCGCACAGTGATGACACTGTTATCTTCATTCACCTATGCTATAGTTCCTTCGCGGTTTCTTCACACTTTTTGAACGCAGCCTCCGAAAAATCACCCTATACAATACGTGCTTGGTTATTTCCTAAACATGTTATGTATCTCAAGAGTTTTATACTTGTGTAAATATAAAAGGACTTTATTTCACGATAAATTGAACTTTACCTTACATTTTATTTATTTATTATAATATATAGTTTAAAAAAATGAAAACAGAGAGAAATAAGCGTGTTGGTAATACCTAGTAAAAAGCAGTTATCTTGCAAGATATGATACACCGAGTGAGCACGAATTATGGGCGTTGTCCCTTTGGTGTAATATTCTAGACTAATTTGATCTTTGTTTGCATGAGGCGGAGGAATATCCTCGATGTAAAAATTTATCAGGGCTTCAGAAAATTTGGACGTAAACGTGAATGGACTCTATTCATAGTTTTATTTTAAATTATATACCTGAAACTGTTAGAATGTATCATCTGGAAATCAAGTTTCAACTCTACGGTGGCTGCATTTCACGGTTTTCAATGGAGATTTTCGTCGAATTATGGCCAGTATCGCTATTGGCGTTGGCCCCCAGTTCACCGAGAAACATACAGTGGCTAGTCATCCAATGAATGTCAATGATTTAGGTTTGAGTGAGTGACGGGAGGACAACCGGAAAGGCTCAACAATCAGGGAGACCACTTGTTTACGGCGTGCAGACTTCAGAAATGGATACCTTGCTTGAAAAATACTGAAGATAGATCTGCCCCTAGAATTATGAGGTAGAAGGGGAATGTTTATCTACCTGCGAGAATTATTTAAGAAACGTTAAGAGTGCGTGCAATTCCCTGGTTGATCTCCAAACAGGTATTTTCAATATAAATAATTTTTTTTTCCAGTGCTACCACTTTCATGCTAGAAAGCCAACACGGGAAGTTATTAAACCCTCACTGATATAGTTTCCATTCAAAAACGGCACACACGCACAAACGTCCGTGGCTTATCTGGCATTCGAAGCTGGGATACCGTTGTCCGGAGATCACCGCAGAGACCACGGCCACGGAAATAGTCTGTATAATATTTTGGTATAAAAATCCAGGTAATAAGTTTTTGAAGTAATGCAGGCAGTCAGACCACATTTGTAACATTCCTGTGGAGGTTTTCGTGGTTGCACCTAGAGTACTNTTTTGAAGTAATGCAGGCAGTCAGACCACATTTGTAACATTCCTGTGGAGGTTTTCGTGGTTGCACCTAGAGTACTTGATAATACGGATGTGAAATAGCAGCCTATTCCGCGAACTACAAACGCACACGCCAGCAAAATGGCGTCATTAGCCAGCAACATGTCGGAACTCTTCTGTTCGCCAATCAGCGCCTGGTATCTTACTTCCCAGTCAATAGGGAATCTTTCGAAGCACGCGGTAGCCAATGAGCCACAAGGCCCGTTTCTAGAACTTCAGACAGCCAATCAAATCAGCTAACGGGTACGCCCACAGAGGGCCGTGCGATTGGGAGGGGTTTTGGGGGATAAACTCTTCCCATGAAGTTGCAAGAAATAAAACAAAACTAAACAGTACTTTATAAAATTATTTACAAACTGTGTCAATATGAGTTTAATTATCCTCTAAAATGTGATGCTATTTGGTTGTCCCTTGAATATGTTTATGACTAGGCCGTACCAGAAAATTACGTTAATTGTGAAACTGAAGGTAAAGTTGGTATTGCTTTATCCCTACCAGAACCACACCTGTCATTTTCAAATCCTGTTCATGAGCCTACAGACACCGCCACGCCACTTTGTCTCGGAATACTTATCTACTTGTGGTTGCACGTTGGTACAGAACATTGCTATTGAAGCATAAAGTTCGCCCTTGGCGCTCCCTTGCTTCAGAACTTCAAGTGAGCCAGATATATCCAGATAGCAGAAACTGTACCAGCAGTTTATTGGCANGCGCTCCCTTGCTTCAGAACTTCAAGTGAGCCAGATATATCCAGATAGCAGAAACTGTACCAGCAGTTTATTGGCACAGGTATGAAAAACCCTGACGTGGGAAATAATCATTCCCAGGGCTCGGTCGGTACGGAACCCACGACCTTCCGGCAGCGAGTCGTCTATGTACGACGACATAGCCAAATATACTCTCCGTTTAGATATTACAAAATACGTCTTAGTGCAATCTAATATACGATGATAATAACAACATTTCCACCTTATTTTACGGATTGCTCTAACGCTGGCGTGCTCAGAAGTAGGACCGAAGTACCTATTCAAGGAAAAAGTATAATCCCCATATTATTACACTGTGCATATTTACTTACACTGTCTCATGATAAATGTCTACACATANTATATTTACTTACACTGTCTCATGATAAATGTCTACACATATTTGTTAAATGAAACACTGTGACTTACTTACAGATCGCACTGAAAAAAAAAATGTTTGTGCATGTCGGTGTCGGGAACCTTTGGTTACAGGGACGACTTTCATTGCACTACCAGATGAANACGCTGGCGTGCTCAGAAGTAGGACCGAAGTACCTATTCAAGGAAAAAGTATAATCCCCATATTATTACACTGTGCATATTTACTTACACTGTCTCATGAGAAATGTCTACACATATTTGTTAAATGAAACACTGTGACTTACTTACAGATCGCACTGANATCCCCATATTATTACACTGTGTATATTTACTTACACTGTCTCATGAGAAATGTCTACACATATTTGTTAAATGAAACACTGTGACTTACTTACAGATCGCACTGAAAAAAAAATGTTTGTGCATGTCGGTGTCGGGAACCTTTGGTTACAGGGACGACTTTCATTGCACTACCAGATGAACTCCGCATCTAACGGCTTCTTTGTCCAGGTCTTGGATCAAGATCCTCTGCAAAGGTTGTCAAATGGAAGTGTTACCGAAGGGTATTGTGGCGAATAGATCATTCCAGTCAAAATGCACCGATGCAGTTGTAACTTCAACATGTTTCATTAGTGAGAATATACGGTCATTCGTGCAGTACACGAGTTATTGGTTTAAAGTCCAACTGCTTCATTTGGGCGAGGTAAAATAGGGAAAGAAAGTTTCAAACGTGGTTTGCCACTCTCACTTCAGATCGTACAAACACCATAAACAAACCTGACTGTAGAAATTTATTAATTTGCTGTGGAGGAATACTATTGGTAACAGCAAAATAACATTCCATAGGTATTCCAGTTCAGAATGAGGAAAGCGTAATTATTTCGAAATAGGAAACTCTTAAGTTTTCGTTCTATTACAACTATGAGATGAAACTATAATTTCTTACTAGTGATAGTATAATTAGGGTTATTTTATATATTTTAAAATAAATGATGCGAAATATCTATAAAAGTACCAAAATTTTCCTATTCGTTCGGGCTTTCAGGTATCATAAATGACTAGGAGAATATAATGTAGAAGAATAGTATAACATATCATAACTTTACACAGAAATCAATGGGAAGAGGGGTATTGCACAGAAGTGAAAATTGTTCGTTCGATAATACTGTGGTTAAGTTCGTCATTTTTCGCAGCCGTGCTGTGTTGCTATTGGCCGCGCGCCTCTGAAAGCCCAGTAGTTAAGGCCAGAGGTGATCCATATAAGGCGCACCTGGAGGCTGTAAATGTCAACGGAACCCTCCCACGGGAGAAACAGGTTGGGGACATTTGATTGTGCGATAAGTAGACGAGACCTCCCCCCCCNTCGCTCATGCTGTTGGTCAATATCGGCAGGGCGTGCGCTGCTGTGCCGCGCCTGCTATACCCGTTCCGTAACACACCCCGGTGTCGCCACACGCTCTGCGACCCGTGGGCGCCCTGCTTAGCATATCCCCAGCCGCCAGTCCCGCGCCGCACCGCGCCTACAGGCATCTGGGGTGGCTTTGCACCGGCTACGCCAACTTTGCACCGTCTGCCGACTCTTATTTCAAACGAAGACTCCAACAATCCCTGCCCATTAATATATGTCCTTTATTAATACAATTGTTATCCACCAAGTATCCATTAATGTGGGTGTTGTAAATTCTGTGTTTTAAATGAAAATGTGTGGTACAACGTTATAAGTTCATTCGCGGTTTATTCACACTTTTTTTAATCAAACTTTTGAAAAATAATCCCATGTAGATATTATGTTTGGTTTTTTACTAAATATGTCATGTATCACAACTGTTTTATACTTCTGTTAACTTAAATGTACCTTCTTTTTGGTTAAGTTAAACTTTTACTTATGTTTCATCATTAAAATACAATATTTTATTTATAGTAAGATATATACAAACAAGGAAAAAAAGTGTATTGGTAATGTCCAGTGAGAAATAGTTATTATGTAAAATATTATTAAACTGAGTGTGGACGAATGCTGTGCGTTGTCCCTTTAGTGTAATTTTATAGGATCGGTTAAGTTTTGTTTGCATGAGGCGAAGGAATATTCTGAAATTAGAACTTTAGCAGGGCTTCATAAATGTTCGAAGTAATCCTGGAAGGACTGCAATATGAAACCATACAAAAATTCGCTTGGAGCACTTCGCAAAACCATGGAATACCGAAATCGGGACTCGACGTAGTCTTTCCGAAAGCGAGTTCAGCATGTTACCACTGCGCCACCTCACTCGGTTAGCCGAGCGCTGGATACTGCTCCTTCGCATCATTTAAAATTTGTATTCGCCTTAGAAATACTATCTTGTTCTTCTAAACGCCGCGATTAAGAGTGCATGTCACTACCAGGCTTGTTAGGATAAAGACGCGGGTTTAACTTGTAGCATGACAAGTAACTCTCTCACCTATGATCACCTTAAGGGTATTTCAACTCATGTTTTTACAATACCCGTTTAAGTCATATAAAGGCGTTTAGTATTTGTACAATCGTATGCCTTCTTTTTACTGCATGGCCTTATGCACTGTCGCTGTTATTAATAAACCTAGTTTTGAAAGATTTTATCTGAATTCTTGAGTTGTTAACCACTTACCCTAAGATAGTTGTCAGCCAGCAATCCATTGGGTAGAAAATTTAAAGGCCAAATATTAATCAAATTTGCAGGAATTTTCCTGGAATAAATATAAAATTCCACCTTAAAAAATACGAGTTAGAATCCCGACCATATAGGATATATGGAAAACTTTCATTCCTCGATTGAGGACTAAGTTTTTTACTGAAATTTACTTTTCATACTGCGGACGACAATGGCAACTCTCCACAGAATTGTATTTCCAAGGGAACGTTAGACATGATTGCATCATGGCGTTTTCTGGCGTTCACATGTTCAATATAGAGTTGTAACTCAGCGTACCCTTGTTAGGATTAATAACAAATTCCTGGCATATTTTTTAGTACTTGTATGTTATAAGCACGACAAAAACTTACAGCACAAACAGAAAGATAACTGTGTGTTTTATTCGCAAGTGCGTATGAAACCAGTGAGGACTGTGTTTCCAGAGGCTTACTGGTGGGTTGAGAGACTCCATGAGGACGTGAAACAAAACGCTATCTTGTTGCTGCATTTCAGAGAAAGTACAATATCAAAAATGCAATATTCAATGTGTAATGCAGCAGTAATTCAGTGAAATGGGACATAGGGAAATTTTGCACATCGATTGGTGGACGATATGGCCTCAGACAGTAAAGAGAAAAGATAGATAGATAGAGAAATATATATATATATGAAGAGAGAGAGAAAGAGAGAGAGAGATAGTTCTGATGAGTTCCGCAAAATTCGATGTTCATTTTCAGTAAAAATGAAAAAATATCGCACTATTTTTACTTTTTAATAAATAAAATATATGAGTCAGATGGCGGCAAACAGCAAGAGACAGAACTCAGTGGTAGATAAGCATTGTAGCTGGGCGCAGTCCCTTGGATCTTATCGCGTAAAATTAAAATAAAGTTTTAGACTGGAGGGCTAAACCAAACTAACTGCTCACATATACACTAAGATAGCAAAATACGGTTATTGCTATGATTTATTTCACGGGTTTTGCAAATTTAGCTTATAAATTTATTCAGACTGAGGAAAAATATCGTGGCAGTTTATGCGCCCTATGCCTTGTTAGTGCAGTACTACAGACTATATTTACGACAGGAGCGGATATAGAATTTCAGTTTGGCCGGTAAAGGGGGGAGGGGTCATTTCCCAATTGTTCAAGCGTAGGCCTAGACTTTCGATTCGTAGAATGGGAGGAAGGCATTGTATTATCATAATTTTACGAAAAAATATAAAATTAATAAAATAAAACTAGTATTTTAAACAATTTTTGGATTATTTAATCTCAGTTCTAAAGTATTCACAGAACAGAGTTTCATGTAAATGTAAGGTTTTCTTTTGTGAGCGTTGGGAAGGGTTCAATTTGGGGGGGGGAGGGGGTAATTACTCCTGTTACTCCCCCTCTGGGTCACCAGGGTAGGCTATATATGGCCTATTCCACGAAAGAGGGCACTTTTTGATTTTTTGACAGTTATGGACGTAGTTCTGTATACAACTGTTTCCACGGCAGTAGCAGTGTCTCCGTGTGTCACAGATAGCGTTTACAAAAACACATTGGGCCGACTTTCAACCAGCTCAGCATGCAAACACAGACATTTATGCCATGTAAACAACAGTACATTTAGAACTGTCAAAAAATGTGCACTCGCTCATGGGATAGTCTATACCACAAGAACTAATGCGGTGGAAGCAGTGAAATAAAACGATTTCACGAAAGTGGAGCAATGAAATATGAATAGCTCACCGAAGTGGGAACAGTGAAAGATGAATAGCTCACCGAAGTGGGAACAGTGAAAGATGAATAGCTCACTGAAGTGGGAACAGTGAAAGATGAATAGCTCACCGAAGTGGGAACAGTGAAAGATGAATAGCTCACTGAAGTGGGAACAGTGAAAGATGAATAGCTCACCGAAGTGGGAACAGTGAAAGATGAATAGCTCACTGAAGTGGGAACAGTGAAAGATGAATAGCTCACCGAAGTGGGAACAGTGAAAGATGAGGAATTCATCAAGTTACGTGTTTGGTAAAGAACGTGCTCTCTCAGGACAGTTGTAACGTGTTTACTTATTCAGTTTGCTTCTCTCTCAGGGATGCGCAACGTTGCCGACGACCAGACACTGGTTATCAGTTTACGACGATCTACCACGATGGTCGTCGAAAATCACAGCGCGAAAAAACCACCAGATCGTAAAACCGTACAGGTGTAGAGATACGAAGCGTAACTGGACGAGATACGGCGGTATTTGATAAGGGAGGGGAAGTGGGGGGTCCACCATGTTTGGAGATGCGCATGTTTTCTTCAGGTCGCGTCAAAGGGATTCGCCGACGGACGCGCCATCGAAGGCTGCACGCGAGTTTCGCTTGGAAACTTGGCACGGCACGCAGGTAGCCTGCCACGCAACGGCCGTGCATACCAAACTGGCATCTGCACTGTTCATAGCCACCGCACACCATGTGCCTACTCCGTGTATCTGCCTTTTGAGGCCTCCTCTTATCTGTGTTTCACCCCCGTTATGAAATACCGCTCAGATGGTTGCACCGAGTGAGAGCGGTAGCAGGTTCTGTTGTAATCTGCCACGCCCCTTTGCACTGGACAAGTGTCACGTGACTGCTACAGTCTGTACACATCCCTTAAAATAAACGTGTGTATGCTGTAGTAGGGGCCGTGCGAAACTGGGTGGGTCGAACTGACAAACTAACATATAATATCACGAACATTAATTTGATTAATGAAAGCATAGAAGAGGCTGGAGTTTTATAAGGCCTATGAAAAAAAAACATTTTAAATAATCCACTATCAGGATTTGCAGTTATCCCCAGAAAAACAAACCTATATATGTAAGAGAAACCAAAATATAACGTTCTTGACACTGATTAACTTGCTTAACAAACACATATCGTCCTGTTTGGAGACATAGGTACTACATCCACCAATATTCCTGAATGTATTCATTTGCCAGTATCTTCTCCTTCTGTAGCATCTTCGTGGCATGTTGGACGTTTCCTTTAGGAAGCTCATGAAAAATTAATTTCGAATCTTGAGTGCAGCTTGTAGTCTAAATAAATGGGGTTCACTTTCTTATCTCCCATCTCTCAAGTCTCCTTGTGGTCGAGCGTGGTATCTTACGACATACTGTAACCATTCGCTAATATAAAGAAGATTACATGCAGCAAGGTCAGTATAAAATTGACAGAAATAGTGCCAGTCGTTATAAAATGCTTAGGCTACATAACTTTTGTAAAGCTTTAACCCTACTTACATATAGTTTGAATAGAGGTACTGAAGCTCGAACATTGACTATGTTTCAGTTGGACTCGTAACTTATATAAACACAAATTTAGTATATTTAAAAAGTATCGTACACACTTTCCAAGCAAAGTGTACGTGTCTCTTTAAAAGTAGCCTCAGCACTTTCAAACTGCCTTGCGTGACCACCTTGAAGCAATGATAGCGGTTATGGAATGTGGTAAAAATGATATAAAAGTTTAATTTGCCAAATACGAAGCATAATCCACGGATCAGCATTTAAATAAAAATGTTTAACCACTACACAAAATTTCAGGTTTAAATGTATCTAAAATATTTTCAGAAAATTTACGAGTACTTTTTTTAATCCAAAGACACATTTTACAATAAATTTCGGTTTTATGCTCTTACATCATGTTCTTATGGTATATTTTAAAAGCTAACAGCTGGTTATACTCTATACAGTACAGCATATTTAAATTTACCACTTATTTAATATAAATTACGATTTAAATACAATATATTTAAATTAATTTATGACAAAATGCAAGGATGTTAGAGCTCCGGGAATGTAATAGAGGCTGTAGGGACAGATAAGTTAATTTAGCGAGGCGTGGAAAAAACTGCCCTAAAGGTAGTGACTTTCAATGTATGGAATGGGCTTCCTCCTGTAAGGGAGTGGGATAGAGGTTTGAAAGTAGTACAAAACCACATGGACAAAATTAAAGATGTCATTATTCAATATACATAATAAAATACAAAGAAGTATATACATTTGACAAAAACCGAGAAGAGGGTATAATTTTTCTGGGATCAAGCGTCCACTACTTAATTCTTAAGGAATTACTAATCCTATCAGAGGTAAGATGGTTGGTTATTACATGGATCACAAAGGCGTATCGATACACCTAGATACAAATAAATAAAACTGTATAACACCCCGAAAACTGAACAGTAGAAGAAATTTGCCCACAGTGTTCACACTATAACTACCACATATCTACTCTACATAACGTACATCCCGTATTACTGCACATTGATCAAGAACGAGCTGTGCACCTGAAGAATTACCTGAGACACAAACACGTAGCCCGAAGAACTCGGTGTTAACAGAACGTTTGGTTTGAGAACGATACTGAGTAGTGATGTTGACCTTGACCGTAAGGTAAACCGCGAACGAGACACGGCAATCTTCTCTGGCTGACAAATGGTGTCATTCATCAACCTTAGCTGGTATTTCATTGCCTGTGACCTCGTGCGTCTCACATTCGCGGCTCCAGCGAAGCGTATCCTCAGCTGTGCCATGGCCAGCACGGCTCTTCTCCGCGCACCGAGCAGGTCCGTTCCACGTAGTTTCATTCCTCAACTCCGGGGAACTGACCGATCATGCGTAGTAACTCATACATAAACATGTTTTGTTTACTCATGACAAGATACATTACAAGTCGAACAAGCGCTGCGCTCTCAGAAGAGTCGCAGCGGGAGTAAATAGCTTGCAGTCATTAAGAATGATCTTCACTCACTATACCCCCTGACGGTACTTTTCTGCTCAGAGGGGTCTGTCGCCAATTATTCTAAGTCAGTCGCCATCTTACAGAGCAAATTCAACTATAGTCTATTCGCGGTTTCTTCACATGTTTTTATTCAAACCTCTGGAAAATCACCTCATATATTATATGTTCAGTTATTTCCTAAATATGCTAAGTATAGCAAGCGTTATATACTTCTGTTAACATAAAAGTATCTTATTTTTGGCTAAATGGTAGTTTTGCGCATGTTTAACTTACAAAATATAAAATTTAATTTATAATAAATACTAATAAAAACAGGGAGAAAACATTTGTGTTCGTAGCGCCTAGAAAGAAATAGTTCTCATGTGAAATATTATTATAACTGGATGCGCAAAAATTCGTGCGTAGTCCTCTGATGTAGTTTTCTAGACTTAGTAGCATGAGGCGGAGGAATATTCTGGAAGTAGAACTTCAGCAGGCCTACATAAAAGTGTGAAGTAACCGTGAATGGATTACATCCCGTAATTCACAGGTCTAAACGTCTCAACTCCCTGCCATCCTCCTGTAACGTAATTCCTTTTTACTGGTCCGAGACCTAACCTTAAGAGGAATTCCTAATAAAAAACATAAAACACCTCAAGGTCACTTACATTCATAAGGAAGCATCGTGACGGCGATGGATATTAGCATAAACAAGATTTACCTATGTTATGTTTCCTCACAATTTTAGGCACTAAATATAGGGTGTTAATAAAGCAATCTGTTCAGAAAGTATACAGCATTGTCGCTGTTTTGAAACACAGTTTTTACAGAATAATAAACAAAGGGCTACGTACAACGATTTATTTGCTGACTTCGACAGATTTCGAAGACCATATTTGTGTTTCAATTACGAAATTTGTTTATTTCTGTAAAAATTTTTACTTTAAAAATTTTTGGTTTTTTTTAAAACTGTAACAGACACAACTTCTTGCAATGCGATACACATGAGAGCTAGGGAGGCAGAAGTAGAGAGACTTACAATAGACCACTGCATCCAGTTGTACAACATGCACAACTCATTAAAAAGTAGTACACACACTACCAAAACGGTCAGAAAAGTACTATTTTACATGAACATGAAAGAGGGGAGCATATAATTTGTAACATTGAAAAATATTTTCCTAGAATTCACTTATTTAAATGTTTAGCAAATAAATTAATGTCAATCTATTTTTAATCAAAATTTAAGTATATTTCCGTTTTGGATGTTTCAGAAAGCACATTTTGTAAACCTCTCCCCTCCTTCATCCAGCAATTTCAACACAATAGTTACTCTCATTAAATGTAATAAAATTAGTAGTAATGTTTACAAATATTAAAAATCATTAATCCATTTCAGCTATAGAGTTAACCTTTTTAAACTGAAATTAATGCGCATAAAATCAATTATTAAAAATATTTCTTAACTTCATTACAAATTTTTATTATATACAATTAATTACAGTAATTATCATGATGATCTTGTTGGTTGAAGGCTTGATTACAAACTTTATTTTCTGAAGTATCAGAACGGAAATACGCTTAAATTTTGATTAAAAATATGATATTATTGTTTTATGTTAATAAAACATTTGAATATGTAAATTCTAGCAAAATATTTTCAGTGTTACAAAGCATATGCTTTCTCCTTTCATATGGAACTTAAATAATTATTTTCCTGACAATTATATATGTGTACTACTTAATAACGAGTTCTGCATGTTGTACATTGGAAGCAACTGTACTTTTACCGTGAGGTGGGGGTACAACTCATTAAATTGCTGTTATTTCTGCACGGTATGCTATGCCAGCTGAACGCACATCATATTCGCGTTTCAGCACATACTAGATCGTATTACCATTTTTACATCTACAGCACTGTTAAGTACTTAATTTTACTCTTTTAAAGAAGTCGCAATGTTTCCAATAAATATTATAGTGAAAAAAAACCCTTTTAATACTTTTTAAATTGTTACATGTTGTACTATATAAGTTGCGTATGATACTGAAAAATTCTTTCTGCAGCGGATTAGCAAGTAAGTTAAAAACATGCAAATACAATTGCAGTTAAGTCACTACAGACAGACGTGCTCACAGAGGATGTAGCTATTAGTATCCTTACGAAGTGCAAGATATACGCAAGGAGCACTGTTTAGGACTTAGCTGACGTGAAGGTGCATTAGTTGGCTGAGGCTATAAGCTAGTCCACCTGGGGCNGTTACTCTCATTAAATGTAATAAAATTAGTAGTAATGTTTACAAATATTAAAAATCATTAATCCATTTCAGCTATCGAGTTAACCTTTTTAAACTGAAATTAATGCGCATAAAATCAATTATTAAAAATTTGTCTTAACTTCATTACAAATTTTTTATTATATACAATTAATTACAGTAATTATCATGATGATCATGTTGGTTGAAGGCTTGATTACAAACTTTCTTTTCTGAAGTATGAAAACGGAAATACGCTTAAATTTTGATTAAAAATATGATATTATTGTTTTATTTTAATAAAACATTTGAATATGTAAATTCTAGCAAAATATTTTCAGTGTTACAAAGCATATGCTTTCTCCTTTCATATGGAACTTAAATAATTATTTTCCTGACAATTATATATGTGTACTACTTAATAACGAGTTCTGCATGTTGTACATTGGAAGCAACTGTACTTTTACCGTGAGGTGGGGGTACAACTCATTAAATTGCTGTTATTTCTGCACGGTATGCTATGCCAGCTGAACGCACATCATATTCGCGTTTCAGCACATACTAGATCGTATTACCATTTTTACATCTACAGCACTGTTAAGTACTTAATTTTACTCTTTTAAAGAAGTCGGAATGTTTCCAATAAATATTATAGTGAAAAAAAAACCCTTTTAATACTTTTTAAATTGTTACATGTTGTACTATATAAGTTGCGTATGAGACTGAAAAATTCTTTCTGCTGCGGATTAGCAAGTAAGTTAAAAACATGCAAATACAATTGCAGTTAAGTCACTACAGACAGACGTGCTCACAGAGGATGTAGCTATTAGTATCCTTACGAAGTGCAAGATATACGTAAGGAGCACTGTTTAGGACTTAGCTGACGTGAAGGTGCATTAGTTGGCTGAGGCTATAAGCTAGTCCACCTGGGGCNAAGGAGCACTGTTTAGGACTTAGCTGACGTGAAGGTGCATTAGTTGGCTGAGGCTATAAGCTAGTCCACCTGGGGCATTGCAGACCCAGCAGGTTATTTTTTTCATAGGTGTAAATGTGAAAGCTATCTTGTTAATACTGCTTATTGACAAGACTTTTGCTATGGTCCCGTTCCTAGCCTTTTTCAACTTCTGATTCGTGTTCGAATTTTCACATCCGTCACGATCACACGTTACCAAATACACTGTTCGTGATTTGCGACAAAATAGGCCTCAGACCTTTATTTACTTGTTACTATATTTTGCTTTTCATTTTATAAAATTTACTCTTTTACATAACAAAAAATATTTTCATTACTAGACTGAGAATTACTTATACAAAAGGTACCAATCTTTAATAATTATGATTGGTGAATACAGTTAGTTGTAAGAAATCGAAAATCTATAGGCTGTTCACGCTTATCAGCTCTTTTGAAAGAAACCTATGGAAATATCACAGCCCATATCTACATATGCACTACGTTACACACCGGCATACAAGCTCCTTGTTAAGTTGGCAGCGAATTAATGAAACTAGTTCTTAACACTTTACGTTATATTGCTAGTGTAACGTTTAAATTTGTGGTCTCGGGAGTTAGTATTTATTGTTTGATACACATTAGAGTACGAATTTCAATTTTATTAACGTGTATATATTCCTAACAATACTACGGTTTTACGTGGACTGTGCATGAATAAAGTGGAAACTGCTAGACAAGAATCACATGGNATATTCCTAACAATACTACGGTTTTACGTGGACTGTGCATGAATAAAGTGGAAACTGCTAGACAAGAATCACATGGCAATGTTAATTTTGCATATCACAGAAGGATACAGTATTTGGGGGAAATAAATACCAAGTAGGGCTTTTCAAAGTTCTTAATTAAACGCGATCAGCCTATAGTAATAGGCAGAAACCTGCAAGACTCGTATTATCATTTGGAGTGAGTGAGTGGAGAAATTTGGGCGGCTCTTAACATCGAGGTCTTGAGAGCCAATCAGGGTCAAGCGAGGTGAGAATGGAGCAGCGCCGNATATTCCTAACAATACTACGGTTTTACGTGGACTGTGCATGAATAAAGTGGAAACTGCTAGACAAGAATCACATGTCAATGTTAATTTTGCATATCACAGAAGGATACAGTATTTGGGGGAAATAAATCCTAAGTAGGGCTTTTCAAAGTTCTCAATTAAACGCGATCAGCCTATAGTAATAAGCAGAAACCTGCAAGACTCGTATTATCATTTGGAGTGAGTGAGTGGCGAAATTTGGGCGGCTCTTAACATCGAGGTCTTGAGAGCCAATCAGGGTCAAGCGAGGTGAGAATGGAGCAGCGCCGNGAAATTTGGGCGGCTCTTAACATCGAGGTCTTGAGAGCCAATCAGGGTCAAGCGAGGTGAGAATGGAGCAGCGCCGGAAAGCAAGGGCGAGGGAAACGGGAGATCCCCGAGAAAAACCCGCCGACTAGCACCATCGTCCGGCACTATTCCCACATGTAAAAATCCGAGGGCGGTCCCGCTGGGAATTGAACCTGGTTCGCCTTGGTGGCTATCATTCGGAGGCAGGTGATGCTTTAAACCAGTGTACGTATGGATAACGTTTGTCAGTGGACCATATTTTTCCGACACACCATGAAAAACTCTACGCCAATTAATAAACACTCTATATTTGTGTGACTCAATCACGTGCAGCTTACATAGGCAACAGCTAATGAACAAACGATATCCGCTGGAGTAAATACAAAACTGTGAAGTTTAGCAAGGCGCACGATGATAACGCGAATTTTACAGATCCATAGTAATAGGCTTACTGAATTTGAATATAATGACGGAAGTTCACCATGGAAGAGCACACCTTTAGGTGGAAGAAAGTGGTGTTAACTACGTCCATCTGAAAGGTACATTTAAGTGACGCAATCGACGGGGGCCTGAATAGTAGTCGACCTTGTGTACTGAAATGTGTTCCACAAGCGAGGTATGCATCACAGCGATTTTTAGACTCGACGATATGGGTTGTAATCTGCTAAGAACTAGGCGTATTTTCTTGGCTAACTGCAAATAAAGTTTAAACAAAAATATTTGTGGACTGCAATATTTACTCACAAGTGAGCGAGAAACGTATTAGAAAAGGTAGTTTTGTGATGCATAGACTTCAGTGTTTGTCGTTTTGTTGCTACAGTAATTCCTACGACCAAAAGAAAAGCTTTTTTTTCGCCTAACTGATACAAAGAGCAATGGGTTAACCTTTAGAACAACAACTCCCATGGTCATTTTCTCACGGCAAGACGTCCTTGGAACGTCGTACTTGACATTATAGCTTGTGAAGTGACACTTATGAGATATTAGGTAGACAGACTGTACCACTTAATTTTTATTACAGGAGTCGTCAAACTCNTTGTGAAGTGACACTTATGAGATATTAGGTAGACAGACTGTACCACTTAATTTTTATTACAGGAGTCGTCAAACTTCTTGCTGATAACATTTGCAGCCTTGCTAACGTCGGAGGTGGCAAAATCTTGTTACTAGTAAGAAAATTGCTGTATGAGCAGTGTCACGATATCCAAACAAAGAGTGTAGAATCTGCTGACACTTCAACCGTGGAAATAAGCATGTTGTTTACTCCTACTAATTACCAATGTTAGGCAATTAACTGCTGCAATGCATGATGGTGTTCGTTCGCAATTATACACTCTCGATGAACTCCTAATTAACCATCTAATATTAATCAAACCACATACTTTGCAACAGTTCGCTCATAAAATTTCGCGTGGTAAAATAACAGCCTACCAGCCTATAGACCGACATTAGTGATTTAAGTTATGTGCACAACTCCAAATAACATCACTGTTAATTTCAAACATCCGAAATTGCTCCAAAATAGAAACATGATTGCAAATTAGTGGCAATTGCTAGACAAGAATCAACGCAGTTCTGTTGATTCTATACCCAAAAGTTTCTTACGCACCTCACTACCTAGCAACCTATTCCTAATGCATTCAATTGATAAGCAAGTTGGTAGTACATTAACTTGGTATCAAGTGAGTAGTACCTAACTTATTTATATCAGCATTGAACTCACCACTCTTTTGGATTTTGAGGGATCTTCAAACCTAAGACGTAGAGACGTAATAAATAATTCTTAGCATGGAATAGTCATCAAAGAAGGTGCCCAAAAAAAGTAGCTAGGATATGTGCAAAAAGGCACAAACAGACTTTAGGTTAAGTGGGTGAAAGGCTGTCTCGTATGTTTGCACTAGTCCAGCGTAAATAACATTTACTGCTATATATAGCCCATAGAAACTGGGACCTCATTTGAAGGCTACTCCAGTGATAGAAGTGAAATACGTATGGAAATTATTTTTTTTTGGCTTAGTTCAGCAATTAATTTATACATTCCATTAGGTGCTACCCTGCTGTACAAAACCATCTGTAAATTAAACAGATGCTTTCAATAAATTATGTTGTTTTGCATTATGATTACAGCTGTAATCAGAAAATTGTACAGATATACACTGAAGAGCCAAAACAACTGGTACACCTGCCTAATATCGTGTAGGANGCTGTAATCAGAAAATTGTACAGATATACACTGAAGAGCCAAAACAACTGGTACACCTGCCTAATATCGTGTAGGACCCCGGCGAGCACGCAGAAGTGCCGCAAGACGACGTGGCATGGACTCGACTAATGTCTGAAGGTATGCAGGAGGCATTGAAATCTGCGCCAATTTGAGAAAGGGTTGCACGTCTGTCACGTTTAATGATTCTCGTCAGTCGTCGTTTGTCCCGTTCGTTCACGATCTTTTTCCGGCCCGCAGCGATGTCGAAGATGTGATGTTTTACCGGATTCTCAATATTCACGGTACACTCGTGAAATGGTCGTACGCGAATATCCAAATTTTATCGCTACCTCGGAAATGCTATGTCCCATCTCTCGTGCGCCGACTATAACACCACGTTCAAACTCACTTAAATCTTGATAACCTGCCATTGTAGCAGCAGTAACCGATCTAGCAACTTTGCCAGACGCTTGTTGTCTTATATAGGCGCTACCGACCGTAGAGAAAATATAGAGCATTCGTTCCTGCATATCTGCGTTACGTCAGCAGGTTACGCAAAGATGATCCTCCCCACTTTATTTTATTTTAAATATTCAATCTAAATGCTTGTTTTTCCTCCACTGAGCTAAANGCCACTGTAGCAGCAGTAACCGATCTAGCAACTTTGCCAGACGCTTGTTGTCTTATATAGGCGCTACCGACCGCAGAGAAAATATAGAGCATTCGTTCCTGCATATCTGCGTTACGTCAGCAGGTTGCAAAGATGATCCTCCCCACTTTATTTTATTTTAAATATTCAATCTAAATGCTTGTTTTTCCTCCACTGAGCTAAAATATGAATTTCAAAAAAACCTTTTAAATATTAAATATAGGTATATGATACCTTATACTAACAAAAAAAATCATGTGTGTTTCTTCTTAATTTTAATGAACGCCATTACTGATATACTGATTTCGTTGCTTAACGAATAGTGTTGGAGATATTAATAATCTAAATTAAGCTGGAATTCGGAAGTGAGCAGAAGTTTATCAAAGGATGTAGATACGTGACAACAACATGGACAAGAAGATTTATGAGCCATACATTTTCACAATTGCGGAAGACATGGGCTTGACGTTTCCAGATTCCACCAGGAAAGTTATTCAAATAATTCATTTTTAAGGACTTATGCATAAACGTTAACAATGTTTGAGGTAGGATGCTCACCCTCCTCAACTAACATAACTGGTTTAGAGCTGAGCACGTTCGAAATTACCTATTGAAAAATAACCGCCATTAATTTCATTTACTGCCACAGACACGCTCCGTGACACGCCCTCATGAAAACTGGCAGCGACGTAGAAAAATTAATTCTATGTTATGGCATCGTATTAAAATTTCATTTTTTAAAATTTATAAAACTTCTATTTATGTTGTTTTGGTAGTATGCACCTTTCGATTACATGGCATGTTAATAAAATATTTACGTTTCTAATTATTTTCATAGTTTCAATTGGTCGGCATATGGATACAGGGATTAGGTCTATGGCAATGCTGCAAATTGGGGATAAATGTATTCTCTGCGGGGCGGATTTCAAAAACGTTAATCAATTGTAAAGCACCTAGTGAGAGTAAAGATTGGTTCAGAACTGAAAGCATAAAAGTACCCACTGAACGTAGGTCATGTACACAAGAATTAACAGTTATGTTTTCGAACTTATTGATTCTCAGCTGCGCATAACAAGTCGTGTGCATGAGAGCCCCTGACATTGTGCACAAAGGGAATAGTTATATTTTATTTGTTCTGCAGTTGCATGGGGCAACAGTAAGAGTACAAAATTTTCAGCGAACGTGTTTTTCTAAAATGGAAGAACAGCCATGTTCCGGAAATGAATAAATTTCGCAAGATAAACATTTGGGGAAGAGAACAATACTAGCAGATATTTTTAAAATCTTTTTCACATCTTTACGATCGCAAAAAGCAAAATTTCCCGTAAAAAAAAATTTGCTAAATATTTTAATTTGCTGTCAATGTTCAATTCAATATAACAATATGTTACGAAAGTTCATTATTTACCAAAACTGCAAGCTGACGTCAGACTCGTCGGAAAATTTCATTGGCTAAACATAATATATAAGTATTCAATTATGAATCAATTTTGCACAAAAATTGTGGTGATGTGAAAGTTCTACTGTTACGTGCTATGCTATGTGCCTACGATTTTTGATCGTGAACGAACTGTAATGCGACTTGGGGCAGGTACCTGGACGATGGTGGCGACGGAAAGGCCGAAGGCCAACGCTATCTGCACGACACTGGGCGAGTAGTTGTCCGTCCACTTGGAAGTGACGCTGCCGCAGCCGACGAGCACCAGCAAGAAGGTGCCCAGAAACTCCGCCACCAGCATTCGCCAGATGTTCCTGTTGTCCGTGATGTCCTGCAGCCCCAGGATCGCCTTCGCCTCTGCAACACCGCACACACACCCCTCGTCACCCTCCAGCCTACTGGTCCATTCATTAGCCGTATGTAGAGGCTGTTCACGGTAAGCTAAGCACTTTTGAAAACAACAATTGAAAAAAAAAATCCTGGTACATAACTACATGAGTACCACAGCACATACTGGCACGAAGGATAGCAGTTAAGTTGGCAGCAGATCAATAAAAATAGTTCTAACATCTGGCATTTTACTGAGAGAGTAATGTGTAAATTTACGGACACTAAAGTTTAAGGCTTTTATTTTATTTTATGCATGTAAGGGAAGAAAATGCATATTAATATCACAATTTCTTTCCTAAAAATTTGTTGGTTTTCGTTTGGATGACGCATGAATAAAGTGAGACGGTTAATGGCAATGTTAATCGTATATATACCGGAAGGATGCAAAATTAGAGGGAAAGTAGAACCTAAGCAAGGCTTCCAAAGTGCTCAACTAATCTTGAACAGACTATATACACTAACATCACAGAATAGAGACGTACACAGAGAACAAATGGCACTGCGGTTCCTTTGGTGTAGGCTTAATCATTATCTGATTGGCTTAGCGAGACTCTGGAAACGGGCATTGTGTCTGACTGGCTACTTCATGATGCGAAACGATTCCATATTGGCTGGGCTGTCTGCTGACATTTAGGTTATCACACACTTAATCAAATCAGTAAGTATTTACTAATTACCAGTTGAAACTGCACCATTCGAAATCAGTAGACAAAACTATTAATCTCTTCCATTAAAATAAATCAACTAATTCAAACAGTATCAAATCCGTAATATATAGTTGGCTAGTAGGCCTAAATAAGCACCAGATTTGGTAAAAATAACAGTGCATTACAATGTGAAATTAAATAATTACAATCATTTTCTCGCAAAACAAAGATATTTCCTACACAAACAATGCGTGGATGTGTTTAGGATACAACCTCCGCCCAAAATGCAAGACATACTCCGACTTACGTAATCAGTAGTCTTACTAACTTCCCTAATTTGCATGCTGTATAAAACGCCCTTGTATTTTGCACACCATTCAAAACAAATAATGGCGAACAGCAATAAGATTCGTGATTTAAAAATACTTTATGTTCTTGAAAAAATATACATATTATGCGTAGGTATATAAATGTATTTGCAGAGTTTAAAGCTAATCTAAGATATATTCATTTGAGATTCTATGTTTTAATAGTTAAATACAGTGGTTTCAATTAACGAGATTGTCACAGTTATCTTGTTTCCAACATTTTACAACACAACGAGACTTTAATGAATGAGACTGATAATTTTAAGTGACAGATAGATTAGTAATAAGTGTACGAATTTTACAGTGAAATGTGAGAAACAATTAAGTATGTTATCAAATTTGTTGTTTTCTCATTAATTAATCAGCCAATAAGCAGATTTTTTTTCGGTGAGAATTTGCGTAACTTATTGAATCATTTCACTGTCGAATTGTAACATTTTTATTGTTTAAACTGTCACTAATAATAAGAGTTTAATTCTAAAAAGTCACATTCCGTTGTAAAATGGCAAATAAACTCGTTAATTGAAACCACTAGATTTAACTTTTAAACCGTAGAATTATAACTAAATTTAACTTTTAAACCTTGTAGAGACATTTACTTACACAGAATACGTACAGATTTCGAGAGCATGAAAAATGTTCACACCACGAAACTTACTGCTGTTTGCTATTGTTTCTCCCTATACTCAGAAAAAAATAGGAGAGCACTTTGCACCGTGGCAAAGTACGAGCGTTGATGAAACGTCTAAACCAGGCGGTCGGAATATATTCTACATTTTGGTCGGAGATTCGATCCTAACCAAACTCACGAATTTTTTGTGTAGGTTTTTATGAAGTAACCGGGCCTTAGCTGAACTGCCTCCCTGATCACACCTTCAAACATTGAACAAGGGCACGAGCGTGATTGCAATAACACTTTGTGAAAGACAGTTGCAAAACCCCCTCCACCGGCCATAAACAGGTCCGAAAATATTAAACAACGCGCCCGATATAGGCCAACGTAACACCGGGAGCGGCGTCTTTTGTCGTCGGGCCATTGGAACGAGAAGACCACTGAAGATGGGTGTGTCCGGCCGTCGTTAACCGCCTCCTAGAATCAGTCTCCGGCAACATGAACAAGGCGGGGACTTTCCAATTTGATTGTAATAGTAATGGCGTGAGGTAATAATACTTCATATAATTAATTACCATCTTGATATTCTATTTAAGCACCCCCGATCAATAGTCACGTAAATAGTTATTGTATAATCCTTATGATCAATAAACTCCATCTTATACTGTTGTGCTCTACCTAATCATGACTCATTATTTAGCTACGCCAATAACCCCTTTCAGGTACGAATAGACGTTAAAAGTAAATTCTTAACAATGGTAGAGGCTTGGTTCCTCCCTACCCTCTCGCTGCCTTGCATCAGCTTCTCTACCATCCACCCCCATTTCAATAAATTCCCCACCCACCCACGCTAATTTCCGTATTAATCATAGCAAAATTTCAGCCACGCCCACTTTTAATATTAAAACTTTTAGCTTTTAACTAGCAGTATAATTAAAATAATGTCATAATATCTACTTTTAAAATGTGTTAGGTTTAAATAATAATTTACCTTTAACATCCCAATATCTAAACATACACAGCCATTATTTGAAACCTAAATAACAAACGGTATTAAAATTTAAAGCATTTCAGTGTGATCCGCAAGTCCTTAGTTGCGTATATATACTTGTAAACCATTTACCTAAGCAATACCATTCTATAAATTAAAATTAATATATAAATGACCTGTGTGCGCTGGATGTAGTTATTTGAATTGCAACTATTACTGTGATCGTAATTCATAATCCCGTGAGCATTTTAATTATATTAACTTTCAACTTGAGCGCTAATGTAATAAATTCCATGCAGTACACCATATTGTACGTAGTTAGATATTGCTGTGCACAGATAAAGTAAAATTTTTTTAAAGGATACTTTACCTTCAGTATACATACTGTATATTTAAGAAACTTCTCATAACATGCATATAAATAAGGAATGACAGTTAACTACGATATTTTAGTATTCTGCCATAAAGCCAGTATCACGTTATTAGATGCCATATGGAAGGACGAGACCTCGCAGCTACATGCCAAGCGACGCGACCCAGTTGCAAGGTGCCGAGGCAACATACGGTTGATATAGGCCGGCGTAAAACCCGAAACGGCGTCTTTTCGACTTTTGTCCTTTGGGCGTAGACCCGACCAGCGAAGCAGACCAGGAAGATGGGTGTGTCCGGCCGTCGTTAACCGCCTGGTAGAATCAGCCTCCGGCAACATTAACAAGGTGATTACTTTACAGTTAGGTTTAAATAAAATAGCGTGAATTAAATGCAATGAATATTCATCTTGGTATTCAATTTGAAGCTCACCCGATCAATAGACAATTTAAATAGCAACTGTATAATCTTCATGTAATAAAACTCATTTTATACTGTTGTGCTCTACCGAATCATGAGTCATTATTGAGCTACGCCCCTAGCAACTCTCAAGTACGAATTAGCTCAAAAGTTAGTTCGCAACAACGTACATAACAAACTTTACTGTACTCAAAAGTTCCAACATAACACAAATCATGAATTAAATGAAAATGTTATACTATAACTCACAGGAGGTCTCCAGTAGGTATCAATCTTTGCACACTATATAGCACAACTGAAAAAAAAACTTCCAAACTAATTTTTCGTTTCAACAGAATTAGCTATTTTGTTCCTTACAACAACACATATTGCGTGCACCTAGATTTAAACAATACATATTTCAATGCTTGTAACAATATCGGTACAAAAAATAATAATTTTTCAAATAATATCACCTGAATTACTTTTACGAATGGAGTACTGTATTATGTACGTAACTTTCATAACATAAAGACGTCTCACATAATATCACATTGAAGAATGGCCATAGTAGAAAAAAAATGATGTCATTAAGGGAAATTTTGACATTAGTAGGAATGACGATTTTAATTTTGTTTGTAAAATGCAATACATACTCAAAGTAGATATTATATTATTATTACAGATACATTTAATGGTAAAAATACAAAATTTCTGCCAAAATTGGTTTTTGCTGTTTTTAAATACTACTAGTATATTTTAAAATACATGTCATAACATTGTTAATATAAGTATAGCCTTCTCCTCCTCCTGCTCCTTCTTAAGTATTGAAACGTAGTAGAAAAGCAGCTGCATCATTTACTTCTTTTTAAAATTTTCGTTACTAATTAAATAATATTCTACGTTTTGATACCATCCCATCGGTATACTACCACTGTGACGTCACGTACCATTTTAGTATGTACCATTCTGCTATCACATCACTATTTTTGTCAGTGTTCTCACATGCATTAATTTTTCAGCAAGTGTATTTTCTGTACAAACAAAACACAGTAATTATTGTAACGGGGAGAACAGTTAATTTCCATAATTCAAATTCTTTACATTTCAAATTATTCTTTTCACTTTAATTTCCAATGTTTTAAATTGTATTGCTGTTTCATTTTCTACAAGAATTAATGTGTCAAAAGATCCACACCAAGTAGGGTTTAGGGATTCACCTCAAGAAAGGCTGACGCGTTCGGTTCCACCTGGAGTGGTCTGCCGCGCTTTCGCGTGGAAGACACTTTGCACATCCCAGTGGAAATGCAAGTTCAAGGCCCGCAAGGCCACTGCAAACACATCACAGCGTGTATTCGGCCCACCTTGCCCGAGGACTGCACGGAAGCAATTGGCAGTCCCTTATACCTAACTTATCCGTCTACTATAATTCCTGTAAAAAATTTTTTCCTACCGTAGCGAAGAGGACTTTACCCCAATCCATATTCCTACTGCCAGATGATGAACCACGCAAATTCAAAATTATCTTCCACTACCACAACGGATTATAGATCGAGATGAGGGCATCTCGTTAGTGAACATTGGGGGAGATGTTATGAATTGACCGAGCATTAGCTGAACTGCCTGCCTGATCACACCTTCAAACATTGTATCTGGGAACGAGCATGATTGCAATAACACCTTGTGAAATACAGTTGCAGAAACCCCCTCCACCGGCCAGTAATCGGGAGCCTAAAATATTAAACAACGTGCCCGATATAGGCCAACGTAACACCGGGAGCGGTTTATTTTGTCGTCGGGCCATTGGTACGAGAAGACCACTGAAGATGGGTGAGTCCGGCCGTCGTTAACCGCCTCCTAGAATCAGCCTCCGAAAAAATGTTAAAGGTGGGGACTTTCCAATTTGACTGTAATAGTAATGGCATGAGGTAATAATACTTTTTGTAATTAATTAGCATCTTGGTATTCCATTTAAGCTCCCACGATCAATAGTCACGTAAATAGTTATTGTATAATCCTTATGTTCAATAAACGCCATCTTATACTGCTGTGCTCTACCTAATCATGACTCATTATTTAGCTACGCCCATAACCCATTTCAGGTATGAATTGGCATAAAAGTTAATTTATAACAAGGTGATACTTTTGTTTTTGTGACAGGATAACTGTACTCTATTTAGTTAACATCAGTATATACTGTTTTTTTTTACTGTTTCTTATTTATGAACCAACGACGAATAACTGATTATATAATCTTTGAAAAAGCGGGCGTCTTTTAACTAAGGATCGGTATATATATATATATATATATATATATATATATATATATATATATACGTATATATATTATATATATTATATCTGCAAGTATTTACTGATTGCCAGTTGAAACTGCTCCATCAGGAATATGCTGGGGAAAAAGTCACTAATCCTTAAGTTAAAAGAAACCCACTAATTCAAAGAGTAGAACATCATCTTTTCCTAGTTGATTCATAAATAAAGGATGGCGGAGAAAAGCAGCACAATCTGATGTGAAATAAATAGAGTACAATTATCCTCTCACAAAAACAAAAGTATCACGTACACAAAAAATTGATGAGTGTGGTTAGGATCGAATCTCCGCCCAGAATTTAGAACATATTTTATTTATATATATTTTTATAATTAAACATATCTACATATTCCGAAAATGCAGTTTTGTGAACGATCGCACGTAAGCAGTCAAACTATTTCTAGGTCTTCTGTGGGAGATGAGAGACCTTTGATTGCCGTTCAAGGTTGCAATCCGTTCGCTCCTTTGACAACGAATCAGAAAAGTTGGCAATTTCGGCTCAACCTCTGGAATCATGTAGCTCGCCTACAGCGACGTCACTCTTAACAAAGCAAATGTCTCGGACAGTCAAGAACGGGAACGAAATCGGCCATGGCCTGTGTTACGAGACTATTTTGGCATTCGCCCTAAAGTGATTTCGGAAAACTACAGGAAATCGACATCACGACGGCCGGACTGCAGATCGAACCCGGGTCTTTCCGAATACATTTTCAGTGTGTTAACACCACGCCGCCTCTCTTGGTAATTTCTGAAATCAGTCATAGTTGACAAAGACACAAGCGATTTAAAAGATAACATAATCAAGAAGACCCTTCGGTGAATAAATATAAGCTATCAAACCAAAATTTCAAATTCAAATATTGGAATTACCTTTGCTATTTTGTACTGAAATTTATATGACAGTATGGGCGATGTTTTTCACAGCAATTTTCTCTGTATTTTTGTATGTATAGCGTAAATTAAGGCAACGCTGGTAACTAATTTATGTAATGACGTAGTTCTAACAAACCATGTTGATACATTTCGTACTTAACCCTTTTATTCCCACATTGATTTATTGCTCCTGGTGATGCCAATAAGGAAGGTTTTGATGCGCGCGTATTTAATCTGGCAAACAAGTTCTTTCGTTATCACAACCAATAAGCTGCAGTCTTTTTGTGAAGGTGATATGTGATAATATTAACCAGCCATGACGTAGCGCTGTAGCATGGTTTAGGATTCAGTTACCCACAGGGAACATTTATGGCCACAACCCTCGCAGACTACAGTACCGGTCAAATATAACCGTCCTGTGCAACATGTTGACGGTTGTCTACAATTGACGTGACACATTCCGCAGGGTCCAACTAAAAAGTGGTTCGGGAGTTGTTTGTGGTGGTTTGATCCGAATCAATCTCTCGCAGCCAAAATACCTGTAATTTTATGGTAGCAAGAGCACTCTGACATTTGTAATTTGCGCATCCAGGAAATTCAGTCAGTTTTATGTAAAACTTCAGTTGGGAACGAAATGGGACTGAAATAAACTTCAACTGAAGATTTAACAAACTTCAGCAATTGCGAAAAATTCAAATCTTAGCAGAAAACACTACGAAAGAAAACAGAACTAAGCAGANTTTAACAAACTTCAGCAATTGCGAAAAATTCAAATCTTAGCAGAAAACACTACGAAAGAAAACAGAACTAAGCAGAATTGAAAAAATTCTCCCTTTAACACTTCTAAGTCATGAGAAACAATTGTTCAATATGGACTTTGCTTTTATTTTGGTTGCTGAGATATCTGTCCAGTAGGGAGTTTAGTGTAAATTTCCTCTTCGGATTTTACGTTTCCGTCTACAGTGGCGACTGGAATAATGATCTTATCACCGTGTTATTACAGACAAGTCCCAGTGTGTTTGGGGTATGTTTAAATTATGATTCGTTATTCCACTACGAGTTCTATTGAGATTGTAATTTTGGCCTACTCTTTGGTGGGAGAACTCATATATAAATAGCTGCGACGTCAGATTGCCGTGGAATGTATTCGTTAATCAGGCGCACAGCATTCCGNGATTGAAAAATTCTCCTTTTAACACTTCTAAGTCATGAAAAACAATTGTTCAATATAACCTTTGATTTTATTTTGGTTGCTGAGATTTCTGTCCAGTAGGGTGTTTAGTGTAAATTTCCTCTTCGGATTTTACGTTTCCGTCTACAGTGGCGACTGGAATAATGATCTTACTACCGTGTTATTACAGACAAGTCCCAGTGTGTTTGGGTTATGTTTAAATTAGGATTCGTTATTCCACTACGAGTTCTATTGAGATTGTAATTCTGGCCTACTCTTTGGCGGGAGAACTCATATATAAATAGCTGCGACGTCAGATTGCCGTGGAATGTATTCGTTAATCAGGCGCACAGCATTCCGACACGTACTTTGGTTGTTTTAAGAACAGGCACAAGGTGATTCTGACACTCTCGGCCGGAGTGAAAGTATCGAGTTAATCCACTATCGTTTTCGTTCCTTCAGTTTCTAAAATTGGGCCACTGCGCACCGGATGCGTAGCGTTGTTAGAAAGGGAGGGAAACACGAATTGTGAAACTTTGTTACTTTTAATGGTACTGCACTCAAAGTTCGTTTAACCCAGAACAATACAGCATATAATGGTCGCTACATTTATGTCTGGTCGATTTTATACAGTACCATTCTGGATAGCACGTGGTATCACATTAATTGTAGGTGCCCGAGATTTCGCATAGTCATATACAAGGCAGATCCGAGTCGTTGTTTTGTATTTTACTCACGTAAAGGCACATATTGAATTTGTAAAAAAATATGTATGTGCTTTCATGTGAAGTTCATTTTAAAACTTATTGCATAAAATTAATTTTTTCCATTATTTTTCAAGCTAACAATGTTTTAATTCCCAAAGTGTTTATTTTATATAGTACTTCCCATTACAAAATGGGAGGCAACATACTGTTAGCGCCACAACTGCTGGCGGGTGAATTTACGAGGAGCGGGGTGAGGCCGGTGAGGGGAGAGGTAGCTGCGCGCGCAGCCTGTCTACGTCTAATGCCGTGCTAAAAAAATATATACATATTCTCGGTATCATTAGTTGCGCGTTTGCCGATGCGCTCTGAATATTTGTGTAACAGTTTGTGCACAGGCGGGCCGTCACAAATATAAGTTACCGCCGATTGGGTCGTGCCGGCGGCCCCAGCGCAGGCGTCTGAAGAGACGAGTCGCCAGAACTTGTGGCACTTACATTATTTCGTACAACTATTAATAGCGCTAGTCAAGAAAATCTTTCAGAATTTGTTTTGAAAACGTTATTAGGCAGATACGCTCTCCTAAGATAAATTTATTATATTTAATGTTAATACTATAGATATTTGTAACCATTTTACATTTTACAAGTTATAACATTTTGTACCAACATTGTACAACATTGTGCCAACATTATATCGTACTTCTATGATAAAAATTATTTCGTTATTCACATATTACGTACTCTTAAGCCGTATCATATTCCTTTGTCCCCTGCCATTCACAACCATTCCATACTGCCTTGGATTGCAGATCGGCTACGTCATTTGGCAGTAAACTTATCGGGAACTGTCTTAGCGTGGTTAGCAAAGGCAGCTAAAACTGGTCAGCGGAAACATACGTGCTCCTCTTCGTCATTACAAGCAAGGAATCTGAGAAAACGAAACAGAGGGCACCTGGGAGTGTATACGAAGCCGGCCGAGCAGCCAAATACAGTTACGGAGAATCAGGTGATGGCAAGTGTTGGTGCTGTGTGAGTCGAGCACGAGTGCCTAGCTGTTCACGGGTGCGATGTCTCTGATAGGGAGTAATCGGGACTCCCAGGTCGTCATTGGAAACTGCTGTCGACGCGAAACACTCAACCAATCGATGTGACTTGAGTAAAAAATTAATCGTGTGCAATGCTAGATTTGTGATAGCTGAATGTTTATTTGTGCGCTAAGGCAAAGTTGGTTATTTAACTCGTTAGTCATTGTGTATGTGTTTCAAATATTCCTTATGTCTGTAATGTAATAGGTAGCTAGGGTATACATTTTATTTTCTCAGAATAACGTTTACACTTAATTACGAACCTGGCTGTGCTTTTTCTGCTTAACAATATATAGTATTTATTAAAGTTGTTTGAGCCTTTTTATAAACAAGGTTTATGAATAAGATGTCGGAATTCATGCCACAGCATTTATGGACTTATATTAATAACAAATCCTAGTATAACATATTTTGAATGATCATTTAGTATTTTTGAATTTAAGTTGAAGTTAGGCATAACAACGCAGGGAGTCCGCAGCTGGACGTACCTGCTTGAGCAGCAAGTTGCATACGACGAAGGCGAACAGATTTGGCGCATTTCACGCGGGAAATAAAATGCAAACACTTCTGGCAGCCTTTACTACTCAATTGCCAATCTGCCATTGTTCATGTAGTTTGATACACGTGCACTAACAAGCAACCACTAGCGGCGCCCATGTACCTCGCGTTTATGGTGTCCTACGTGCAGCGCTCTCCGCATGGTGCGCCAGTTCCGTTCGCCTCCGTGATATGCGACTTGTTCACGAAGGTACGTATACTTGCGGACTGCCTGCGTTCTTGTGCCTAACTTCAACTTAAATTAAGAAAGAATATATGACCTTTTCAAAAAATCTTTTACTAGGATTTTTTTTTATTATATTAGTTGATAGATACTGTGGTTTGAATTTCGAAATGTTATTAAAAACACCTTGTATAATGTCATAAATTGCACTTATGGAGAAAATGACCTATTCATAGAAAAATCAGAGAAATTTAATATTTATGTAAACGTGCTATTAGTAGACGTTTACAATCTAACCAAACCTAACAAACATATACAAAAGTCACTCACGTCCATGGCTTGCACGGATTTGAACAAGGAGCGTCATAGACTGAAAGCAACGGTTTAACAAAGCTCGGTTAAGGAAGCTTCCTCTTAAAGAGATCATACGAGTGATTACATCCAACAATTAGACAATTTAATAACATCCATGTCTTATACCCCAATAGTTTGAATCAAAAATCTAAAATTGGAATTACGGTGCACGGTATTTATCTGCATTTTCAAGATCAGCGAGTAGCAGACAGAACCACAGTGGCAAACCCTATGTCTGTAGTGCTACGAGAACCAGTATTCATAGTCATGGCGTGTGATGCTGGTGATGCAACTTTTAGAGAGCACGGGTCAATGTTTATATTAATTACTCTAAGCAATCATCATTGCTGTGTCTACAGCTCACAGGTCTTTTAAAATGTCTCACTCTGTGAATAGACAAGTGAGTCGCAGGACAAAACAGAGACGAGTAACTGCACTTTTGTGGCTCGTGGTTCAGCTTGAAAACTATCAGGGATTATTACACACAATAGTGTTTGGCAAAGAGATCGTCTCGAAAAGGAGATAGTTACGTTGCTTTCTATGACGCCACTTTTCTGCAAATTAAGATATTTTTTTTAATTAAGTGGTCAGTGTGGTCTTTTTATAGGACATTTCATTTTAAATGGAAATTTACGCTTAGTATCACAGCGAGATACAACTAAAAATAAAGAACATAGTCCAGCAATTCAAATTTTGGAGAATTGAAACAAGATACCTTCAATCCCAAAGGAATTGAAATAATATTTTTAATATATGCATTTAAACTTCATTAAAAAATATTGTTTAGAACAACTTTTATCGACTATAGACTGCAATTATTTGGGTTTTTAATTTTATATTTGAATTATATTACAAAATATTTATGATAAATATCCGAAGGTTCCAATTTTGTGCTCAATTTCCTCTTAGCTGGAAGATAAACGCGAGGAAAAATAATTGTAGTACAAAGGCAATATTTTATCGAAGAAAATCATGTCGAAGTAAAATATGGTAGCAGGGTTCAATTTTGATAAACTTATATTAAAATACAGGCTATGTTGACATTTTCGCAGTAATTTTATACTAATATGAACTATCTCCACACACATGAGCTTCCGAAAATTCGCGCATACTAATTTTACCAACTGGAAAATGTAACCTTAGGAATCCTTTTGCAACGAAATCTGTCTTCCTCAAAATTATCTCACTGGTTGTAACAATTCATAGTCATCGAAATAATATTTTTAAGGTAAGATTATGCTGCCATATCCAAATATATTAAAAATTTCCGAGGCAAAAGACACGGATACAAAAACATTTCGATGCGGGGACAAGTAGGGTGAAATCGATTACAATTTTGCAAATGACCCTAAAGAAAAATACTTGAGATATCAATTGTACTGGTATCTTCCTCGTTAATGACGGGTGTAGGCAGTACTATTTCACTTCATAACTTGGCAGCATGTTTGACTTCAAATAAGTTTATGTAACAATTTGTAGTGTGCCTGAACCATTGATCTTACACGCCTTAGATAACTCTGGGCAATGTAAAAGGCTTGCTTTTTAGTAGCCAAGTTCCATAGCCCTACGGCCGAATCGAAGAAACGTATATTTTGGTGGTAGCCAAAGAACTCGTAGACCAATAAGGCACAGATAGGACTGTGGAGTCTAGCTTTAAACGCGAAGTGTGTGGCATAGGTATACAATATCGGTGCGAATTGAAGTGGGACTGTTGGGACACCAGGAGGGAGGTTTTCTGAACAGTTGCGATTCACAAGGCTTGTGGGTCGACACGGGAAGTTCTTGAAAATGATATTTGATGATAATGGCGCGCAGCCTTATTTAAGGATTATTTCTGAACAGCCAGGGTTTATGTTAATCTTAGAAGCGGACACAGGCCTGCTTGCTGATTCAGATTTTATTTGGAAATAGTAGTTTCCCTCGAGATTGAAGAAGCTTTTGGTTTCTTGAGAAGTTAATCATCACAGCTAATCGTTATCGGCCAGGGGAAAACGGCGAAGACTAGAATACAGACCTCGTCTTAGTAGAGTGCAGTCGGATCATCAGAACCTGAAGGTGATAACACTGCTACCTCCTTGTATTCGACGATACAGCTGAATAAACAGATGAGAGAGTTGTGCGCAGTGTCAGGCGTGTTGAAGGAGAGACAGATGTACAAGTGTGTTTGCCCCAGTAAATACAGTTGCTGCATGTGTACATCGCCTGTGTATGTAGCTGCAGTTGCTCGGTTGATCGACACGTTTTCCAACCGTGCGCTCTTCTGGCAGGAATTGTCAGTTTGTCAGTACGTTTCATATTTTGACATCAGGGCCGTCGACAGGCAGCTCGTGTCCCAACCAATCACCACATCATTCTTTACCGTTCAGATTTTGGGATACGAGGGTTTTCAGCATTTACAAACACACGAATGATTCAAAATTTCATAACTAATTGTTACGAACATACATTTTAATGGAATACAAAATTTTCCCGATATTAAACATTTTTGAATTGGAATTGGTTACATCGAGGACTAAGTTGGTGGCCACTGCGATCGAGAGCGGGCGCATTATTGTACATTCAGCATTAAAAAAACCGATTATCCGTGAAACTAAGAGCCACATAAAATTTCTTATAAACTACTGGAAACATCCCAGCTCATGTATGTCCAAATAAAACAAAATATAAATGAGCTATTTCACTTATTAAAGACACTTCTTACTGACCAAATAGTCGGAGGACTTCAAAGGGAATCGACAATACAGTTCCATGGAAATCATAAAAAATCGTAACGAGTGACGGTTATATCAGTTAAATTCTATCGTTGAAATAGCTAGTAGCATAACCGACACTTTCAGTGGTCTGCTGTAAGATATAACTGATTTGAAGACTTCACTATTTAAATTTTAGAGAATGTTTCGTACTAGAATGTTGCATAGAAACCTAAATATCCCCCGACGTTTGTAACCAAAGCAGCACGTCAACTGCTGTTTAACACTTTCATAATTTGAATAATATTATTGGAAACAAATTCTGTGATTTGTTAAAGGAAAATCGTCTGTTTGCACCAGTGAAGAGGTAGTCTTTACAATAACCCTTGTAACTGTGAACTACAAAGAACCTACAAAAAGTACTGGTAGCAATTTATTAATGATTCTTCATGTATATAGATTACAAAACTGGATAAGATTTATTAGCATTGCCTGCATGAAGTATGTGTATTTAAAGGGCTAGAGTATCGTTACCTAACTATAATATATGGATATAAATTAACATTTATACCATTTTGCATATAAGCAATATGGTTGTACGGACATGTGTTCTGCTGAGTTTCAATTGCGGAGTAAATTTTCGGAGACCTATTTTAATTCTCCTATTCTTGCCGATCACTTAATATAGCCAACTTTACAGTATTGCCTGAAAAATCTTGGAAACCTGTACACATATTTTGCTGGTTAGCAATGACAATGAACTAAAAAAAAAGCGCTTTCAGTGATCAAAATGATAAAATTGGTAAATATTTACTGCCGTTTACTGCTGCACATGGTGAGAAGTCTTAAGACATAAATAACCAATATACAAGGACGTATCGTTTTTATCATATACATTTTTATACTTAGTTTATCATGATTTAACACAGAACATACAACGACCTTCGCTAGTATTTACATGCAGGTACTCCATTAAAATGCTATCATAAATTAAAACATATTTTTAGAATTGTTAATGATGATCCCCCTCCCACCCATATTCTTGTGATAGCTTCAACGTAGGGAGGTTATATTCTTTGCAGAACTTCAAACGAGAGTTCAACCTGTTACAGAATGATGTCATAAATAGCGCACCTTTCCTGGGATACAAAACCAGATCTCATCTTACATGATTCGCTACGATAGTCGGCCTTTATTCAGCAAGAAGGTTCATTCCAAGACGTAACCATCGCGTATCATAGCTCACGAACAGAATGATGGTGAATTATCTTTTCGGAGAAAGTTGCTCTTCAACTGGAACTCCGAGAATAACGCCTGAAAGGCTTTTCGCTTTAACTGATTCGAATCAGAAGAGATGGAAGATAAACGCGTCAATGTGTCTGTGCTCGCTTACAAAATGGACGTTGTGTAAGAGGGCCTCAATTCGTTTGATAGGTGAACTGCACACAAGCTCGACAAGTTTCATGAAGCAGCGAGTTCCCTTCACCTTCCAGCGGTAGTTACATGTTGTTAGAAACTGGAAAATTCGCCAGTTCAGTGACTTGTTCGCTATACTTCATGGACTTTTACATCCCGGTACGATTTGAGTTGTCTATTGGCTGCTGTCATAACTAGATGCCATTTTATTTTAAACTGAGTTGCAAGTGACAACGACCTTCTCTTGTAGTATCCTTGTTGTTGGTCTTAATGAACCAGTAAAACAGTTGTCTTATTTCAGTCGCAAGACAAACATACAAGTGGTAGAAGTATATTCTTCCACAATATTACTCTGCAAAATTTTCCAGTCTATGCTAAAAGTTTCCGGGACCGGCAGAGCACATTACTACAAGTCTGAAACGAATTCTTACCATGGTCTTATATGGCAAACTGAAAATAATGATTATTCACGATAGCTACAGCCAGGAGTGGAAAGAATAGAACCGACACAAGTAGAGGCCATTTTGATTCTGAGCGGCCGGATCAGACATGCGATGTGGAGGGAGTTATTTCACTTAGGATTAGTTTACGTATAGTGACTACGGTATAGTATCGGACATTCCTTTATTAGTAAGCAAGTCTTTCAACTTGGGTTGAGTTCCGGCTGATGTAGGATCTTCATTCAACTGCTCTCCACGTTTACATAACGGCATTTATATTGCATAAGCAGTATTGCAGTCTGTTTTAAATTACGTGTTATAAAAGAAAATGTTGAACTTGTATTCTCACATTAGTTGATATAAGTGACAATTTTAACTTGTCTTGAACGCTAATAAATGTGTACAGGCCTCAAAGTGTTTGGCCCTTCAACGTAGCTGTTAAAAACTCGCTGGTCTCCCAAATCGGAAATCTGGGTTCGATCCCCGGCAGATCCGAGTCATAATTTGAGTGGAGGAAACGTGGCAGCCACTGTCGGAGGTTTTTTTTTCTGTACTACTTCCATCTCCTTCACTAATTCACTCCGTCGATTCACTCCGTCGCTTCTCCGTGGTAGAGTTTTATTGAGAGTGATTAGCCATGCGGTGATGTGTCTAACACTCATTCAAGAGGTCGTCAGTTAAATTCCAGCTGGATGCGCCAGAATGTTTTTTTTTTTTTTACTTTCAAAATGAGGCTTTTTAAAAAAAAAAACCCCTTTTTCCATGTAAATAATGATGCAGATATTTAATGTGAACTTTTTTTTTGCGTATTTTGCTAAGGTAATGGCTAGCAGTACTTAAGATATGATTAATACTACTTTTATCATAGAGTATCATTTGATTTACACGACAGATCCCACTATAGAAATCTGTCAACAAGAGGTACCTCCTAATTAGGGTGCAATCCATTCCGTGACATTACCAAATTATAATTCATTTTCAAAATTTTTAAGTTAAAAAAGTTTACTAACTATACATGAAACTTGCAAATGCAATTACGTTTCACTGATGGGCCACATTTTTAAACTCTCGTGGCTGCACGCTTCTCGCCGTCAGTACAAGTGTCTTGTGCATAGAGGCGACCCGGTATGTGTTGCACGTATCCTTTTCGCCCGCAGCACTCCTTCGCTCGAGTGTCTCGGAAGAAGCAGGCAATCTCCAGATAGTTGTTATGACTCAGTTCTGGAGCTGCACATTGCCGAGACTGGAGAGGCCTGTCAGGCGCGGCAACAGGCTCCAATTAAGTCCGACCCGCCCAGCAGGTGCTGGCCGCTGCAGGTAGGAAACTACTTCATGTTTTCTTACGAACTACCTTGACGTGTTGGGAAACACCATTATCTTTTCTCAAGAATTGTGACACGGGAGGCTAGTGGTAAAGCCCAGTGGAATAGGCTGTAGCTACACTTTCAAAAATAATCAATTATTTCAATCGGAGACTTTCTAGACAATGAAAATTCTTTTATAGTCCACTCACGGTTACTTCCAACTTTTCTCAAGCCGTGCTTATGTTCTACTTCCAGGATATTACTCCGCCTCATGAAAATAAAGCTTAACCGAGTCTAAAAAATCACACCAAAGGGACAACGCACCGCATTCGTGCGCCTCAGTGTAATCGTATATTGCATTTTTTACTAGGCATTATCAAAACACCTATTTTCTCCCCATTTTTATTCGTATTTATTGTGAATTATACATTATAATTTATAGATGAAACATAAGTTAGGAAAGTTCAATTTGACTAAAAATAAGGTACTTTTGTATTAACGCAAATATAAAACGTTTGTGATACGTGGCATATTTAGCAAACAACCAATCACGCCATGCATTCGGTGATTATTCAAAGGACTGACTAAAAAAGTGTGAACAAACTGCGAATAGACTACACCACAAGTTTTCATGCTGAATGCCCTGACGTGTTGTCAACAACTATTATCATTTCTCAAGAATTTTGACACGGGAAACTAAGGTGGTTTAGTCCGGTGGGGAATTATTTGTTTTATCAAGAGCACATTTCTGATAATCCAAAAACATGTGGTAGAACGATTTAAAAATTATATTAAGTAGTATCTATTATTTTAATTTAAACATGCTGCAGAAATATTGATATTATTATTTTATTACTTGAAATCAGCAGAAACTGTGGATAAATAACGTTCTGGAAACGATAACGTTTGTGCTGTTAAGTAATAGCACGTAAAAATAAAATGTTTTAACTTTTATATTTCGAAAAATGTGTAGTCTAAGTTAGTAGCAAATAAATGCGAATTTGCATGATGTACACATTTTTTCGCCAAGCGTTCAGCGGAAATCGATAATAAAAGTATTTAACCAGATGCTTTTCAATATTAGTAGGTCCCGACAGTGCAAACCGCGACTTAATGCACCAAAATGTATAGAATGCTCACGGTAAAATGAGCACTTTTGAAAGCCCTGCTTTGATCTACTTATATGCACGTTGTGTGTTCTTCCGCCTTACGTATATTTATAATTGACAAGGCCCTCATAGATTCATCTATGCCTCAGTCACGTGAATCTGTAAAATTATTAGTAAAGTAAATATATTGCAAATCTGCCCATTTTTACACTTTGATGCATTAGAAAAACAGAAAGCGAAAGAAATAATTTAAGTAATCACAGATGGTTACCTAATACTTTTTATTCGACGTTAAGATATGTAACTACTTTCTATCCATCGTAACCAACTTTATCGGGTGCATGTCACTCAGTGCACCCGTTTAAATATATGCAGGCAGGGCAGCGATATTATTTTAAGGTTGACTTAAAAAATGCTCACTTTATCGTGAACAGCCTTTAACAAGATTGACTGCTCGTTTCTTTTATCACTTGCAGGTCTCCATTATCTGCCTCTTTAAACCTACTGACAAGGCAGTTGAGAAAAACGGATTAATGCCACAAACGCAGTGCTCGAGGTACACACAGACTTATGCTCTGGGGAGGATAGTCATACTGTAAATCCAACATTGGCAAGATAACATGCTCAAACCTCGAAAATTAGGATTTTTCTTGTTAGAGAGTTTTGTCGGCATGGGAGCGATGGAGTACCTGGGTGAATATACCGTACGCCGAAAATTCGGCAGATACAGTAAATATTTATAGCACCGTCCCTTGCATATCGATCAATGCAAAACTTTTAATATTAAACACAATTTTCAATGAATTTCTCACATTAAATCTGTGTTATGAGGACGAAATCACATGGTCGAGAAACGTAAATAAACAATTGATATCATTACTAACGATGCATCGTGATGCATATAACTCTGCAAAATGTAATGAATTTCAAATTAAGTGGAAAAATAGCATATGATAAAAGAAAAATTATACAGATTTCACATTGCTGTCCGTCCTGACATGAAAAATCTCCGTGTTCTTCAAAACTGAGACATTTTATCGTAAACATTCTATACATTTTGGTGCATTAAGTCGCGGTTTGCACTGTCGGGACCTACTAATATTGAAAAGCATCTGGTTAAATACTTTTATTATCGATTTCCGCTGAACGCTTGGCGAAAAAAATGTGTACATCATGCAAATTCGCATTTATTTGCTACTAACTTAGACTACACATTTTTCGAAATATAAAAGTTAAAACATTTAATTTTTACGTGCTATTACTTAACAGCACAAACGTTATCGTTTCCAGAACGTTATTTATCCACAGTTTCTGCTGATTTTAAATAAGAAAATAATAATATCAATATTTCTGCAGCATGTTTAAATTAAAATAATAGATACTACTTAATATAATTTTTAAATCGTTCTACCACATGTTTTTAGATTATCAGAAATGTGCTCTTGATAAAACAAATAATGCCGAATTGCGACGTTTGCCTATTTTTAAATGTGACCAGATAATGCATTTGTATGGTCAGAAAATATAATATAAGATATTTATAAAAATATTTAATACAATGCAATTTAAGTTAGTGGTGTTCTCCAGATTACCTACAAATTTATACTGAATATTAAAATATTAAGAAGCAAGCGGACAAAAACTGAGGCGAATTAAAATGCACTAAGAAACCCTTCTTTGTGAAGCAACCAATTTCCTATGGTGCTTTCTTGGACTATTAAGGAGGTCTTACATGTAGGGAGAAAGTTGAAAAATGTATATTTCTTGAGAAAACACTTGTGTCAGTGGTATAAACCTTCAAAAACATGATTTTTCATAGTCATTGCTGATCACTAGACTAGATATAATAATTGTTTTTATATAAAGTTTGCAAATCCTGCTCTCCTGTATCGTAGTTATGTGGAGTTGACCATGCTATCAAGCATCCGCTGCCTAAAGATGGAGGATGTCCTTATTGACTACCAAGAAAAGAAAACGATAATGCTGCGTGTGATCATGGCGTACAGTAGTAACTAATACTCGTAACAACAAACACGGACTTCGATAGCTGAAGCAGTACCCCAAGTCCGAATGACTTCTGAGTGGAGTGTGGAGTGGCTTGGGCGGTTCCTAACAGCGGTGTCTGGAGAGCCGATTACGGCGAAGTAAGATGAGTATACAGCAGCACCGGAATTAAAGGACGGGGGAAGTGAGAGATCCCCGAAAAAAACCCGCCGACCAGCGGCATCGTCCGGCACGAATCCCACGTGAGAAAATCCGGGAGCTACACCCCCGGGAATCGAAATCGGTTCGCCTTGTTGGGAGGCGAGCACCCTAGCCGCTGCGGACTCAAAATACTCCCAACTATTGATGAGTAAATATCTGCGGAAATCACGTTATTGTTAGGTGGCACGTTATATTTCAAGTACGCGTACCTTTGCACTACGTACATTATATCGCTAGACCATATTTCATCTGGCATGCCTTGGGTAATTATGTGCCAATGAATAAACACTTCATAATGATACATCCGAATCGTGTCCAGTCCTCACGGATTGATCAAAGCTTCACGTCTCGGCAGCAGCCAATGAACGAATGATGCCTGCTGGAATGTGAATACTTAGAGTTGTATGATGTCTAGCTTTGTTACATAATACGCATTTNTCTCTGTCGATGAGGTAGGACTCCGTCATAAACTTCAAAGTTATATTCCCGCTCACCGATGAGGAGAACAACCAATATAAAACACGTAAGAGACGATGGTGAAGGTAATAATTAAAGTGAAAACTAACCCAGAAAAAGAAAGAAATGCCGTGCCCCGAATATTATTTTTTAGGCGTATGTGAGGCGATTGAAGGTGGAAGAAAGGCCGGTCTTCCACCCGTGAAACTTGTTACACTGCAGCATAAGACGTCTTTGTAAAGGCAGTTATTTTGCAACTAACAGAAATTTGCGAATTCGTAAAATATTTTTTGACGTGTCACAATTTTGCGTTTGCAAGAGTATCAGTTTATCTAACTGCTACAAAAATAATGTCATTAATGCTGTAGTTCAGTCTACCTCTGATAGCATCTTAGAAAAAATTGAACCGTTTCTACAAATTTTTGGTGAATTTCACTAAAGAGAGTCCCAGGTCACGTTTGACCTGCAACAATGATAAAGTCAGTATCGACGTGTTTATTTGTTTCAAATTCTCAAAAAATTCATATGTTTCTTCACAGCTCAATAAGCATACATTTTATTGACTAGTGTCAAGGTACAAAAATATACACTAGCAAGAAATCACAGAGCACTTTAAATGTATTTGTATGCTTTATAAGTTTACGTTGTGGCGTCACTTAAATTTGCGGCAACTTTTTCTTAAACGTTTTCACTGTAGAGNTGTATGCTTTATAAGTTTACGTTGTGGCGTCACTTAAATTTGCGGCAACTTTTTCTTAAACGTTTTCACTGTAGAGGTCCGAGAGTGGTTGAAAAATGCCAAGTACTAGAGGAAATCGATGTGNACTTTTTCTTAAACGTTTTCACTGTAGAGGTCCGAGAGTGGTTGAAAAATGCCAAGTACTAGAGGAAATCGATGTGGCCGCACTGAAAGGCTCTTTATTGGGCCAAACATAAGTTGATCTTCATCTTTAGAGTATAACTGGCTTTCAGAGAAGGGATACCTGACGGGAGTCCTTGGAGTGATTATACTACCTGCACTACAGCCCCGTTACTATAGGCTATTCACGCTAAAGTGAGCACTTTTGAAAGCCTCCTCATTTGGAATAATAATCAATACATATACATTATTTTAGGCTCAGATATTAACTTCCGAGTGCGATGGAATACACACTGTGTTTATTACTTATATGGGAATATGTATTTCAAAAGATGGTTAAGATATATAAAATGGCTGAATGAAAAAAGTAACAATTGCCTCAAAAGTGCTCACTTTACCGTGGACAGATTATATCAGTGGGGGTTAGATAAGACCCAAACATTACTTAAACCGCCCAGGACCGGGGAAGTGCATGAACCAATAGAATGCGGACTTTTGTCTTACCGCTGTGGACAACTTCACTTCTAGAACAAGCCACAAAAGTCGGTATTTGTAAGCTCTGGGTATAAATAAGAAACAATACATTTAGTAACACATAATACATTGTGGGTCAAGTCATGAAATATTCTTGTGTCGTTCTCCACAGAAAAAACGAATTCTCTGTAATTCGCGGACTTATTTTAATACAATTTTTCCCCCCTAAAATAGAATTACTTTCGTTACGAAGATACATTTCTGGACACTTTCTGACGAGGAATTTTTCTTTGCTGTGGGATGGAAAACTCGAATCAAATATTTGGTTAATCTTATTTATCCTTGTTTGTGTTTTTCCTGCAGAACTTTTGAGTGCCGATAGTAACTAACCAAGGCACTTCGGCTCTCCGTTTACTAGTGACTGTTATTCTGCTTAATATCTAGCGTCACCCCTAGGAATTTGAAATCGTAATAATTAAAAATTGTCGTTCTAGTCTATATGTAACTTGTTATAATGATTTTTTATCTAAACTAAAATCGCCATTCCAGCACGTGATTACGCAGCAAAGTAATCTGCTGGAAGTTATTTGATTTGCAGTGCCTACAAACTTAATAATGTGGCGGCTGAGAGAAATGAAGAATATATGTCCCACTGGCATCCACAAGAGGGCGGCGATACACAGATCGCGGTTTTACTACTATTTTTAATACTTGTTATATTAATTTGGAAGAAAAATTCCGAAAACTAACCGAAAGATTATCAGTCATTTAGCCTTCTATAAAATTAATTAACCTTTTTATATTTGAGTATTATAAATACTGGACGAACTAACAATATTTGGGAATAACTGTTTACCAACTTGGAATTAACAAACAGCTCAAGGAAAAAAAAAAATTCAACTGTAATATTTTTAAGACATTAATTATAGCTGGACGAGTAATATAAATCTACCACAATCGTTAAATTTTTTGCAAGAAAACTGAGAATGTTGTACTAATTCAGTATGTGTGAAAACTACCTGTAAAGTCGACCTTCATATCTACGTCTTTTATATGAGCTCCAGCTGGCGTCAGAAGGAACCCTAGGCCTAGGTATTCGTCCTTACTTTCGTTAACAGTGCTGAGGTTGGGAATATTGATAGTTCATCAGTGTTTGTCAGCACAGTATTAATAACCGCAGCAAATGATCATGATTTTCAATAAGCTAGTGCTTGGCAGTGATATCCATTAATTAAATAAAGATACAACCATCAATTTAGTTTTCAGACTGTACATCCAACTTTAATACTTATGTAATGAACAGAGGCATGTAAAATTTACGAATTCATTGGGTGGCAGGTTAAATTCAAGCACGTATAGTTCAGTCGTACTTTTAGTAAACGTTCATTGTTGTAAAACGCTTTGGATGATTCTNGTAAACGTTCATTGTTGTAAAACGCTTTGGATGATTCTGAACCAGTAATAAACAGTAAGAAATATCGTAAAAGACGTCTTCCACCATGACAGCGGCCAATGATCAAACAATTGTGAATCGAGTATGTGAAGGACTGAGAAGATAAGGCTGGTATTGCTACGGAGACGAATGCCAGCTATCCTGAGTGCTCGTGCGCAGAGCTGGTACATGAGCTGACATAACTACGATTACCGAACAACGGAGTATTGTTGGCCTCGGAAGGTCGTGACGCGTGGTACTGGCCCTGTGCCTTCTTCCTGGCTGAGCGGCGGCTATTTCGGACTCACGTAGCTGCAACAACAACCCTGACTGACAGACAGGGTGGTCACGGCCTCAAAACCTTATCAGCGGCGCTCGTGCGTGTCCAAGTCCGTCCAAGGACACGGTGCATCACGTCGCAGGGCCAGGGTCGCAGCCCGCCTTACAGGGTAAGTACACTGAACACGATAGCGTGGCGGATACTTTGATGTGGACGCATCCGTGCGCTGATTGGCTGCGCGAGACTCCGGTAAGGGCCTTGCGTCTGACTGGATACTACGTGCTGCGGAAGGTTCCCTGTTTGCTGCGTTGCTGACTAGCGAGTAGGTTGGCAGGCGCTGATTGGCCAACGGTGTTCCAACACTTTACTGGCCAGTGACGCCGGTTTTATGGCGTGTGAGACTGGAGTTCGCGGTATTTCGCGTTTGGTTGTATATACTGGCGGGCCTGCTCCCAGTAAGGTTGGCAGCCATGTACGGAATGAAGTTACATTTCTTNCAGTAAGGTTGGCAGCCATGTACGGAATGAAGTTACATTTCTTAAGATGTAGTTTTAGCCTACTTTGCGAAGAAAAGAAAGACTAATGAGATCACTTTCCTGTCTGTGTATCTGTGTGTGTATGTGTGTATCTATGCGTATGTGTGTGTCTGTGTGTATGTGTATCTGTGTGTATATATGTGTATCTGTGTGTGTATATATGTCTGTGTGTGTTTGTGTGTGCTGTGGGTGTGTGCGTGTGTGTCCCCACTTTCCATTTTTGAACGCGTGGACCGAATTACACAAAACTTGGTACACACGTAGTACTTCGTAAATAATCCTTACTTATAGTTTTAGACCACGTCTGGCACTTATTTTCAAAATGGCGGTCATCAAATTTTTTTGGGTGATATGTCATATGTAGGGAACCACTCGACCGATTTAAACAAAATTTTGTATTCCGGAAGAGCATTGTGTAGGCATTAAATTTCCAGATGGATATTGTTGTTAGTCTGTCACTTTGTAAAATAGCACCAAATAAAAAACAAAGGTTTTTCATTAAATCTCGAAAACTATTAAACCAATTCTCACCCAAAATAGGCATGTCAGTAATACTGTGATAGGGCAATTAAGTGTACGTTATTGAACTTGATTAGGAAGTTACATTAAAAATGGCGACCACACCCAATTTTTTAGGTTTAATTGGTATATCTGCCGTACCATTTAAACCATTTCGACCAAGTTTTGTATACTGATAGTATTTGTTAGGAGCGTCATATATTCTAACATGTAACCACTTTTTAAATTCATTTTGGAAGATAGCGCAACACGAATAAATAAAATTATGTCATACCTATGTAAAAAAAATTACCGATTCATACCAAATTTGGCAGACAAGTAGTACTGATGCAGACGATGTTAAGTGATATGTTTTAAGATTTCAGACACTTATTTCCAAAATAGCGGCCATATAGTCATTTTTAGCTTAGAATGCTATATCATCGAAGCCGTGTAATAAATTTCAACTTTACTTTGTATGCTGGCAGTAGGTATTACAACTATAAACTGTATATACACGAAGTATATTCTGTCCTTCATTTTGTAAGATAGCGATATGCGAATAAATAAATATTTTGTCATATAACTCGGGAAAAAATTGACAGATTGCTACACATGTTGGCAAACAAATAGTACTGCAGCAGGTAGTGTAAACTGGTATGTTTTAAGTAGGTCAGGCACTTGTTTTCAAAATTGGGGCTATACAAATATTTAACTCAGTATATTTTGCCCACGAAAAAAATTCCAAAAGGCTGTATTCTGGCAGTGCCTATTACAACCATCAAATATGTCTATGCAGAGCCTCAATTATCTGCCATTTTTTATAATAGTCCCACCAATAAAAAAATAAGTTTTTATTTCATTTCACGGGAAACAATCAACCCGTTCTTAAAAAATTTGGCTAAGATGTTGTTCTGTGGTTGGCCATATAAATACATATATTTTTTTTAAGTATGACACTCTTATTCTCGGAATGGCGGCTATAAAAACATTTTATATTTGCGTGCTATATATACGAAGTTTTATAATCTATTTTAACTTAACTTTGTATGTTGGCAGTATACAATCATCGAATGTGTTTACTTTTATGTCCTCCATTTATAAAGATTGCCATATGAAAATTATGGAGGTTTTATGCTATATCCCAAGGACCAATCAACCTGTTCTCACGAAATCTCACACTGGAAAATTTCAACTAATTTGTACCAAATCATGCACACTATAAATGCTACCAGAAGTCCCTGTTGACTTTCATGATTTATATGGGTCAAAAAACAATTTTCATAATGGCGACATCATAAATAATTTAGTTAAGTGTCACACATATTAACAAATTTAACCAAATTCAACCAAATTTTGCATGTAGACATTATACATTACAAGCATCGTATATAGAGCCTAATTTTTTTGAAAATTTTGTACAATATCATCAAATAAGAAAATTAATTTGGCATATCTTAGGGACCAAACAACCGATTTCCACAAAACTCTTCACACAAGTATCGCTACGGCAGGCCATGTAACCTTACATGTTTTAAGTGCCTGAGTCACTTATTTTCACAATGATGACCCTCTAAATATTTTAGTTTAGTAAACCATATAATTCGAAACTTTATTAGATTGATTAAATCCGAAGTTGATGCTTCGAATCCGACCTCCACAATGCAGTGAATTGCACGCTATTTTATTGTACGAGGTTTTCTGGGTTCAAGGCCTGGGTAAGGCACATATGTATGTGTAATTTTCTCACTATTAGTTACTGGTTTCATCTCTAATGATATTGCTTTCAACGAGACACCAAGTCCTACCTACTAACTAGGCTTTTANTATTAGTTACTGGTTTCATCTCTAATGATATTGCTTTCAACGAGACACCAAGTCCTACCTACTAACTAGGCTTTTAAGAACTTATTTTAAAATTAATTGCACCCATGTTGAGGGAAGTAGTTATATCAGTAACTTCTTGTTTAAGTCCGAGAGCACTAAAATTACACGACTGGCCATTAAAATTTTAACAGCAAGAAAGATGTGAACTATCACGACAAGATTTATTGAACACATTACCCATCATACACAGGTGAAATAATATCACTTAGAGCTCGGTATAACGTACAGAACATGGGTAAATCATTATTATGTGGACCCACTACGGGCGCCAATAACCGCTGCGTTACAACGCGGCGTTAAGAAGAAGAGACTTTGGATGTCCGTCTGTGGTATCTCCGCCCACGCTACTTCGATGCGTACCCAAAGTTCATCCGTTGTGGCCGCGGTTGTCCTGTGGCAGACCAGTCGTCCAACCATGGACCACACGTTTTAGATGAGAGAGAGACCCGGCAGATTAGCAGGCCAAGGAAGCAGCGTGAAACGGTGGTCGTCCGGAGTTATGCGGTCGCGCATTTTTCTGTTGGCATAGGACTCTACGCTGACCCTGGAGGTAGGGGACAATAACGGTATCCCACATCTTCGTAACGTCGCGGTTGCTGGTCGGCGCACCGCGACGCGGACTGAGCGAGAGCGGGACTGGAACCCGACGGCACTCCATACTACAACTCGTGGTGCTGGGCCGGTGTGACGGTGGATGTATACTGCCGAACTCGGCCAGGCGTGCACCACGGCGGATGTACGTGACCATCGTGGTTCTGTAAGCAGAAGCGGGATTCGCCAGAGAAGACGACGGCACGCCATTCGTGCCTCCAGGCCGGACCGTCCACGCACCATTGCAGCCGCAGGCGTCTGTAGCGAGCAGTCAGTGGCAGCCGCAGTAATGGCCGCTTTGACATTACGTCGCGATGTTGCAGACGGCGACGCACCGTGCGTGCGGATACAGATTGATGTGCCAATGTCTGAACTCCTAGCCTAGGATGTTTGATATTGATGTACAGTTTGTAATTGCCATGCGCGCCACATGTCTGTACTCGCCTTCTTTGATGCAACGGGTCCGTTATATTCCTACATTCCTACCATGCTCTATGGATTCTTTAGGCATTCTCCCAATGCGGGGTCCTTCAGGTGCGTTTTGTTTGGTGTTGCAGTTTTAATGGCTAGCAGTGTATTTCTTTTTGGGCGTTTAATTTAATACACATGAAAATAGTTGGGGGACTTGTAAAATATTTACGTTTGTAATAATTTCATTTGACTGACACATTAATACTGTTACCCGGTAGATGACTACTTTCCATGAGGTGGAAGGATACATAACCGACTGAAAAGTAGATCCTACAGCTGTACATCAGAAATACTCAATCAACCATCAAGAACCTATACCCAGAGGCGACAAGGCATGTCGATGCCTTTCTTTAACGACTACGAAAAAGTCTCGAAGTGTGCTAATTCTTAAACATGAAATAAAGGTCATAATTTGAACTAACTAATAGGTACGAATATTTTGATAGGGTTATTTTAATTCACTATATAATTGAATTAGTACAACCATCACNGAACTAACTAATAGGTACGAATATTTTGATAGGGTTATTTTAATTCACTATATAATTGAATTAGTACAACCATCATATATAGCAACAGTTAATACAGTGTATAATTTTCGTATACAATTTTTTTTACTGTTTTTTAAAATAATAACGTATGGAAATTACAAAATCAGTACATACGTAAATTTAAATGTTTTAAAATTTATGAAAAATGTATTAAAAAACTTAATAGCAACATAATTATAAAAAAATTAATTTAATATGAACTAAAATTAAAATAGTAAAAAATTCTNGAACTAACTAATAGGTACGAATATTTTGATAGGGTTATTTTAATTCACTATATAATTGAATTAGTACAACCATCACATATAGCAACAGTTAATACAGTGTATAATTTTCGTATACAATTTTTTTTACTGTTTTTTAAAATAATAACGTATGGAAATTACAAAATCAGTACATACGTAAATTTAAATGTTTTAAAATTTATGAAAAATGTATTNACGTAAATTTAAATGTTTTAAAATTTATGAAAAATGTATTAAAAAACTTAATAGCAACATAATTATAAAAAAATTAATTTAATATGAACTAAAATTAAAATAGTAAAAAATTCTGTTAAAATATCTAAAAAATTTGTTTTAATTTATTTAAAAGTTGTTCGACAGTTGTTAATTTAAAAACAATTATTTTGACATATTTACTGAATTTGTGATTGTACCTCAATTTATCGCAAAAGGTTAGTAATTTTTGTGTCAAAACTATAGACTGTGCCAACAATTACTGTATATGATAGTTACAAGTATTCAAATTTTGTGTTATTTAATCTAACTCCATAAAAATATATTAAATAGTTAACATTTTGTTATTTTTTTATGTTCCATTAATTTGCGCAATGTGAGAGCTTTCCACTGCCCTTCAGCGAACAGAATGGTTCTGTGCAGATCTTGTACGTGCAGTGTACCTCGATAGAGTTGGTCGTGTTGAGTACTGTTACTGTAGGTTCGACTAGCATCTGAGAGCCTGATAACTAAGCATCAGTCTGGAAGTGTGGTGGCCCACTTTACCGGCGTGGGCGATTAGAGCTCGCGACACACAAGCTCAGTTCTCTTATCAACGCTTTGCTATTCTGTGCCAGCACCGCACAACAGACAGCGCCAACCACGAATAACGCATGCACCAGAACAGTCGGCATAGGCTTCGTTTGCCAGAAACACGACACTGTAGTCATTCCCAATCGGTGCCTAGCCACTATGTCGCGTCGGCCGAACCTGCACGGGATGTCAGAGCCAGGGAACTTCCCCCCTCGGCACGACGTGGCCTATCACACACGAGGATATCTTAAGAGAACGTCGCATAGCCAATCAGCGAGTGTGTACCTGCATCGTTATTAGCGTGCAGTTGAGAGTTGATAGATTTGGGCGGCTCTTTACAGCGAGGTCTTGAGAACCGATGAGGGTGAAATGAGGTGATAATGAAGTAGCGCCGGAATGCAAGGGCGGGGAAACGGGAGATCCCGAGAAAACCCGTCTACCAGCGGCATCGTCCGGCACGATTCCCACTTGCAAAAATCCGGGAGTGACCCGGCAGGGGATTGAACCCGGTTTACCTTGCTGGGAGGCGAGCAGTTTAACAGCTCAACCACCGTGGCCTCGTTATTAGCGTGTATGCATTGCAGACGCTTGTTTGAACACTTTTAATATGTAACTTTGAGAAACTTACCAACACGTAATTGTTATTTTAACATGAACAAAGTGGCATATCAATGGGTTTTTCGGCAAAGAATTTGCGAAAAAGTAGTCTTTATGGCATAACGTCTAGTAAAAGAGTACCCTTTAAATTGCTAACACTGCAATCAATTTATCTTTGTTTTATAAACAGTAAAGCACGCTGCAGAACAATACAAAGTAGGCACAAAGAAAGCGTTCAATTGGGAATGAATATACACTGAAGAGCCAAAAGAACTGGTATAGGCGTGCGTATGCAAATAACAGAGGTATGGAACCAATCAGAGTAACGCGATGCGGTTGGCAACTAGATCGGTTACTGCTGCTACGATGACAGGTTATCAAGATTTAAGTGAGTTTGAGCGTGGTGTTATAGTCGGCGCACGAGAGATGGGACATAGCATCTCCGAGGTAGCGATAACATTTGGATGGTTGCGTACGACCATTTCACGAGTGTACCGTGAACATCGGGAATCCGGTAAAACATCACATCTTCGACATAGCTGCGGCNACCATTTCACGAGTGTACCGTGAACATCGGGAATCCGGTAAAACATCACATCTTCGACATAGCTGCGGCCGGAAAGAGATCGTGAAAGAACGGGACAAACGACGACTGACGAGAATCATTAAACGTGACAGACGTGCAACCCTTTCTCAAATTGGCACAGATTGGATTTGTGGACTGCCCTGCAGGATCCATGGTGTGAATTGCCTCCTGCATACCTTCAGACATTAGTCGAGTCCATGCCACGTCGTCTTGCGGAACTTCTGCGTGCTCGGGGGGTCCTACACGATATTAGGCAGGTGTACTTGTTTTTTGGCTCTTCAGTGTACCTGTCTGTCTTGTGAAAGGGTTTACATTGCGCACTGTCGCTAATATTATACTCGACGACCTTGCTATAAAGTCCTTTCGGAGCCCTGACTACATGTTTGAAGTAAGCATAACCAAACCCACAGCAGGGAAAGTTTATTTGGACCAGCTAACCCGGTGTTATCATTTAAACACGTTCAAAATAAGTTTACACGAAGGCTTTGAAAATGTTGTGTATCAAAAAAATAAGACGTAAGGCATCCGATAACTGGGAAGTTGAACTGCGTTGCAGCATACTCGAAATCTGGTTTTTTTTTTCTCGATAAGAATAAACACACTTCGATTCCGTGTACACTAGATAACATCTATTGGAATCTTCCAGCNGAAGTAAGCATAACCAAACCCACAGCAGGGAAAGTTTATTTGGACCAGCTAACCCGGTGTTATCATTTAAACACGCTCAAAATAAGTTTACACGAAGGCTTTGAAAATGTTGTGTATCAAAAAAATAAGACGTAAGGCATCCGATAACTGGGAAGTTGAACTGCGTTGCAGCATACTCGAAATCTGTTTTTTTTTTCTCGATAAGAATAAACACACTTCGATTCCGTGTACACTAGATAACATCTATTGGAATCTTCCAGCNGTTTTTTTTTTCTCGATAAGAATAAACACACTTCGATTCCGTGTACACTAGATAACATCTATTGGAATCTTCCAGCAAATTTAAAAAAACTGCCTTTTTGAACTACAATATACGAAAACTTGTCAACCGGGTACATGTAATGTTGACTTCACTTCAGATTTTTCATCAGTAAAATATTCAGAGTTATGGTTTCAAGTCCATGACCGATAAAATATTCAGTCATAGTATGGAATTCATCTCAAATTAATACATTCAAGACATGACTCAAGACACGGCGAAGTCCATTATTTTTAAGCTGCACGACGAAAATGTCGTATGCAATTTTAGTGAGATTGTGTGCAAAGGCGTTACGACATTAAATGCAGTGGTTAGTGTTGCCCTTAGTGGTCTATTGATTTTGTTGTGGTAGCAGTGCTTTCAGACAGTTACGTCATGCAATCTCGTATCTTCTATATCTTACCTGGTTTGGAATTGGATTATCATGCGGAAATGTAATTTTTAATGACCTAGTGCTACGAGTTTGTTGTTGCTGGCAATGTTTGCGGTGTTTCGGTTAAGTATCGTGTTTTATTTTTGATTGCAACGTTGTACGCTGGTGTTATGGCCATGGTGATAATTGAAAAGTGCAAAATAATAGCTACTCTTGACAAACCTTTCTTCGTAACGCTGTAACTTCTTTTGAATGTGACCACGCAATTATAATTAGAGAAATAGGATTAGAATAAGTTCCGGTTGTCACTACAAGTCCATACATGTTACATTTCTCAATCGTTTGCATCATAAGTGTGTCTCAAATAAGTCATCTTTAATCTGAGCTGCATGTAGTTTCTTANTACATTTCTCAATCGTTTGCATCATAAGTGTGTCTCAAATAAGTCATCTTTAATCTGAGCTGCATGTAGTTTCTTAATCCCTTAACTATGTCAAAATATTCAAAATTGTAATAATTGCAAATAAAAAAAAATATTTATCATCACCAATTACTACTCGAGATATAGTAACAGAGTATTTGAGAATACAGAGGAGAAATAGCTGATTATTCCGCGAATTCCAGCCGCACACGTCAGCAATATGGCGTCACTAGCCAGCGAAATGTCTGAAAGCCGTCGGCCAATCAGCGCCCGCTATCTTACTCGCCAGCCAGCAGCACAGCCAATAGGATATCTTTCGCATCATGCAGTAGTCAATCTGATATAAGACTCTTTCTTAACGCCTCGTACAGCCAATCAGAGAATGAGTATACGCACGTGAAAGGAACCGCCACGCCGTTTCGTCTCAGTGCACTTATCTACTCTGTGATATATTATTAAATAAGTTTTGGACTTCTCTTTCGGAATATTTTGACATCACTTAGTTTTAGTGTAAACTGACAAAATAAGTATCATTCATTCACGTCCTAGCTGAAAAAATTTACTTGCTGAGATAGATACTGGGATCAAGTGTTAAATATCCTTATGTAATATGTCCCTGAATGTATGTTACAAACTTTGTCAGGCGATTGCTCATANTACATTTCTCAATCGTTTGCATCATAAGTGTGTCTCAAATAAGTCATCTTTAATCTGAGCTGCATGTAGTTTCTTTATCCCTTAACTATGTCAAAATATTCAAAATTGTAATCANGCATGTAGTTTCTTTATCCCTTAACTATGTCAAAATATTCAAAATTGTAATCATTGCAAATAAAAAAAAATATTTATCATCACCAATTACTACTCGAGATATAGTAACAGAGTATTTGAGAATACAGAGGAGAAATAGCTGATTATTCCGCGAATTCCCGCCGCACACGTCAGCAATATGGCGTCACTAGCCAGCGAAATGTCTGAAAGCCGTCGGCCAATCAGCGCCCGCTATCTTACTAGCCAGCCAGCAGCACAGCCAATAGGATATCTTTCGCATCATGCAGTAGTCAATCTGATATAAGACTCTTTCTTAACGCCTCGCGCAGCCAATCAGAGAATGAGTATACTCACGTGAAAGGAACCGCCACGCCGTTTCGTCTCAGTACACTTATCTACTCTGTGATATATTATTAAATAAGTTTTGGACTTCTCTTTCGGAATATTTTGACATCACTTAGTTTTAGTGTAAACTGACAAAATAAGTATCATTCATTCACGTCCTAGCTGAAAAAATTTACTTGCTGAGATAGATACCGGGATCAAGTGTTAAATATCCTTATGTAATATGTCCCTGAATGTATGTTACAAACTTTGTCAGGCGATTGCTCATAACACAAAATGTTTTTCAATGGATTTTCTCAAATACATCTGAAACCGCGTGAGATTAGACAATGAATTAGTGGAATATGTTTAGTTGATAAAATATTTTAAACTTCAGAATTTTTTTTAAATCATCCCCCCTTCATAAATTAAGTTGGGGTTGCTAGATTATGATAGCAAAGAAAACATTCTAACACTTAGCTTTTCTTAGATTTTGATGCTTGCAGCCAATATGTACACATTAACTAATAGAGTCGCTTTAGTGAAACGCTGGGGCCAACAGTACTTGAGGGTTCCGCCTGCCTAGCACTTGATCTGCGTTGCAGTGAGTTTGAAATCCTGTTTTTTCTTTTACGAAACTATTGAACGTGCCCCCAGTAGGTTTACCCAAGAAAAGACATCACCTATTCAGACTACGAAGGAATGGTACTTTAAAGTTACCACACATGTTGTAAAATTATTTTCGAGCCCTTAAATATAGTTAANCCTGCCTAGCACTTGATCTGCGTTGCAGTGAGTTTGAAATCCTGTTTTTTCTTTTACGAAACTATTGAACGTGCCTGCAGTAGGTTTACCCAAGAAAAGACATCACCTATCCAGACTACGAAGGAATGGTACTTTAAAGTTACCACACATGTTGTAAAATTATTTTCGAGCCCTTAAATATAGTTAANCAGACTACGAAGGAATGGTACTTTAAAGTTACCACACATGTTGTAAAATTATTTTCGAGCCCTTAAATATAGTTAAAAACTGTTTTTTTAGACTCTTAAAACATACTAGTTGGACACGAGCCAAACTAAAATAGGAGCTGGTATTGGACTTTGCTACAGACTTTTCATCAATAAAATGATACGGTCGCCGCTGAAGGTTCTAAAGGTACACGCAGCACTGTCAAAATTCTTTTTCACTTTTGCAAGAACATTCAAATCTTTTGTTAAACTAAAAGCAATTTTTCTTGTAAAATCTGCAATACTAATATTTGTCATATTACAAATGATATGTAGGTGGCCTTGTTTTACAATTTACATTATTTGAGAATTGTATATAAAATAATTTTTTTCTTCTAGAAAACAAATATGATGCATTAATAACAACAAATAACTAAAACAAAAAAAATTTCCAAATATAACTAAGGGGGAAAAAAAGNACAAATATGATGCATTAATAACAACAAATAACTAAAACAAAAAAAATTTCCAAATATAACTAAGGGGGAAAAAAAGAAGTATAATTACACTTTGTCAGCACTAGAACTAGAACCCACGCCGCTTGTATCAACAGGACGCACCCTNAAAAAAAGAAGTATAATTACACTTTGTCAGCACTAGAACTAGAACCCACGCCGCTTGTATCAACAGGACGCACCCTTAACCACTAGACCGACTTGACTTACAAACTTCGAACATATTTTTATACTAAATATAGCTGCAAGTACCTACAAAATATTTACGAAGTTATTTGATTAAGAAGAATACATTTTTCTCATTTTATGAGTTTTGTGCAGATAGGAAACATTAACAGTTAATAAGCAATACAATCACGTTTTACTGAAATTGTCGTTTTATTATATTTATTTGAGTTGTTTTAAGAGTTTTACATTATTCAAACCTGCAATACATTTCTTTTTGCACGCAACTGCACTTAACATCACCCATAATTATTACACAAACAGCTATATATGGTTTTATGTTGTCGAGTGTCCGCCATTTTGGTGAAGTTCGTGGATACAGATCAGTATGGTACAAACATTTCTTGAGGTCTATTACAAACATGGCCCTTGTAGTTTTGCAAACGAGTATTTTCACAAGAGAAATCATTGTACTGTCACAAGTATTTGTAAAATTACAAACAACTTCTCAGCAAAGAAGTGGTTTTCGAACACAAAATCCCTCGATCAGTGATCTGGCGTCCCGACTAACTGCGCTACAGATATCGAATGCGAGTTTAGATATTTAACAGACTGTTTACTCTCAAAGCGATTTGCTAATAAATAGCCTAGAAAGTTTAGATAAAAAATATCACATGTTTTACAGAGGTTTGAATATTGGTACTCCCCTCCCTCAATGCGACAAATCTATTGAGGATTCTATTATGGCTTTATAATAAACTTATGAGCTGTCTACAGACGAATGCGAGATATTCAGTGATAGAAAAACAGAACTCCCACTGCTCCAGCCAAATAAGGATCGCTTCACATACAAATTTTAGTAATTAAATGAAAGATAAACGCTGTGACATGAAGACAGTACAGGTTTTAATAAGCAGTCAAATTTTTCTTCATAAATAATTGTCTGTTTATATTACCGACTTATTTTACGAACACATTTTTAGTAAGTGCTACACTACAACGTGAAAGTACATCTATTTATTACCTACTCCACTCTATACGCGCAAAGTCGTAACTACAGTCATCAAGTCAAGTGGTTCATGAGTGATATCTATCATGTGAAGTTGGTATGCAGTATTTATGAACAGCAGAACTTAATTACTTTTTACAACAACTTTTTTAAAATTATCTTGAATGCACTGTACCAGGACACTTGTCACTTATTTTTACGGTGTGATTTAAAACTAGAGTTACCAACGAAATGTTGTATCAATTCAGCGTGACTGTCAAGTGAGCAATCTTGAAATGGCTGCCTAAATCATGCAACACTCTGCAAAGTACTTTAAAACAAATACTTGGATTTATGGCGGGACGTGTTCGCAGCAGTTACAGTTTACAACGCAGCAGGTTCCTTGCTCGTGCTTGTAGCTCAGTCAGCCTTACAACAAAGGGTTCCGTGTTGGAGGTTCGTGAGGGCTGCGAGATGTATGCTGATGCAGCTATGTAGTCCATCCACGGTTACTTCTAACTTTTCCGAAGACCTGCTTAAGTTTTACTTCCTGGATATTACTCCGCCTCATGCAAACAAAGCTTAACCAAGTCTAGAAAATTGCACCAAAAGGACAATGCACGCGTTCGTGCGCACTCAGTTTAATAATATTTTGCATAAGAACTATTTATTACTAGGTATTACCAACATATTAATTTTATTTCTGATTATATCCATATAAATTATAAATTACATATTATAACTTATAAATAAAATATAAGTAAAAGTTCAATTTAATAAAAAAAACAAATATTTTTATTTTAACGCAAGTACAAAACGCTTATGAAGTGTGACATACTTAGGAAACCAACAAGCATGCCATAGGTGGGGTGATTTTTCATAGGTTGGTTTCAAAAAGTGCGGATAAACTGTGAATAGACTATCATACTCTATCCGTAAACACAATGGTTTATCGCGGGAAAAGTTGACTTNTATTAATTTTATTTCTGATTATATCCATATAAATTATAAATTACATATTATAACTTATAAATAAAATATAAGTAAAAGTTCAATTTAATAAAAAAAACAAATATTTTTATTTTAACGCAAGTACAAAACGCTTATGAAGTATGACATACTTAGGAAACCAACAAGCATGCCATAGGTGGGGTGATTTTTCATAGGTTGGTTTCAAAAAGTGCGAATAAACTGTGAATAGACTATCATACTCTATCCGTAAACACAATGGTTTATCGCGGGAAAAGTTGACTTTCTCTAAGATTCAACAACGTATCCGGCAGTTTCCTTTCGTTATTGACTATAGTGCATGTATAAGGCTTCCATCCCATTTCATTGGGTCAATTAGGCCGACTAGCAGTGTATTTGTGATTGATCTGCAAACAAATTAGCTGAGTGGAAAAACTTGACCAATTAATCGTTAAAGGATAAACTAGCTGGAGTGTTATCAAAAACATGTTTGCGCAAAAAATTCTAACATATTTTTCAGTGTTTCTATTTATTTTGCTTTACTACGTCTGTCCGAGCACTTAGGAGTCAATTGGTTGCGTTGTCGGTAACCAGCACATGCGACAGAGCAGTCAGCTGTCAGAATTACGTCTCGTCTCTTTCGTATTATAAAAGCTGTGTTTATTTTACTTAGGTGTTAATAGTATAATGCGACATACATGCTGACTGTACACAAGTGCGCTACCTGCTGTCATGGGTAAGGGAAACGAAAGGGACGATCATCGGCCTTCGGACCAAGGAGGGCAGCATTTCGGAAACAGCGATGTTTGTGAACTGTTCACGTGCCTCTGTGGTAAAGGTGTATCGCGAGTGGACGAAAGGCACCACTGGGAATAACTGTCGCGGAAAATGCGGAGCTCCACGCGCCATTGATGTCCGATATGAACGTCGACTACGACGGTGCGCGAAGGCCAACCGACAGCCTACAGTGGAACAGCTCACCGTCCAAATGAACCAGGGGGCATCCAGACACGTGCCTACCGCAACAGTTCAGCGAACCCTTCTGCAAATGGGGCTCCGGAGTAGAGGGAGGGTGACTGCACCCATGCTACCACAGATGCACCGACGTATACGACTGAAATTTTCTCGACAGTATGGCAACTGGACCGCTGCTGATTGGCGAAGGGTGGCCTTCTCACACCATTCACGGCTTCAGCTGCATAGAACGGATGGACGTCGGCGTGTCCGGCGAGAAACGTAGGAGGACCGGCACCCTTCTTCCATTGCTGGACGAACAAAAGGCGACGGAGGCAGTGTTATGGCATGGGGAATGTTCTCGTGGTATTATATATGTCCCATCATCCGTGTGGAAGCCACTGTTGATCGATTTGGTTATGAATCCATCCTCGGCGATCACGTCCATGTTGATTATCTTTCCTCGGGAGGATGGGATCTTCCTGCACGATAATGCGCCTTGCCACACGGCTAGAAGTGTCCGCACGTGGCTGGAAGAGCACGATCAAGACTTCAAAGTTCTTCCCTGGCCCCAAAACGCCCCGATCTCACTCCAATTGAACACCTGTTGAACTACCTCGATCGTCGTGTTCGCAGTCTGTATCCTCCGCCACGCACCCTTCAACTGTTGTGGGACGCACTGCAGACAGCATGGCTCCAGATACCTGTGGAAACCTATCAGCACCTGACTGAGTCACTGCCGGCTCGTCTAGCTGCTGCTCGTGCTGCGAAGGGCGGTTACTCTGGATACTAGCAGCTGGTCATAATAATAAGATTCGACTGTGTAGTTTGCATCCTTGTTAACTGTTGCACGCAGCATTAAATGTCGAAAATATTTTTCAGCGCGAAAATTCCTATACTCGCAGCATTAGAACATAGTGTTACGCGCTCGATGCTCTGCATCCCTTCCCTTGACACGCGCGAGCGAAGGAGTGTGCGGAGGAAAGAGTAGTAACATGAGAAAGCGGTGGGGTTTGCAAAGGGTGGCGGCCGCGTGCTACCGCGACAAATCTATCGTATCTCGCGAGCTGCTTAACTTAAGAGGATTGAATTCCTGCCATTATCAGAAGGAATGGTCTAAAAACAGTGGGCGGCGATTACAAAGGCCAGCCGCCGCGTGCCACTGCAAAACGCCTTTTGAAACGCACGTGCTCTTGACCTTAGTTGCATTGAATNTTCTGGTTCATGGTCTAAAAACAGTGGGCGGCGATTACAAAGGCCAGCCACCGCGTGCCACTGCAAAACGCCTTTTGAAACGCACGTGCTCTTGACCTTAGTTGCATTGAATTTCGGCGTTTATCTGAAATAATTTTCTGGTTCATTGTCTAAGGACCGCGGGCGGCGATTACTAATGTCAGCTGCTGCGTGCCGCTGCAATAAGCCTTTTGTAACGCGTGCTCTCCTGACCTTGGTTGGATTTAATTTCTGCTTTTATACGAAAGAATTTGGTGGTTCATCGTCCTTACCTCTCTCAGCGTGACTCGGGGTACGGAGAACCTTCCAGATCAGGGCGACTGATACTATTTAAGCGCGACGGGCCTCCGAACCCAGACTTAATGAGTCAGGAGTTTGGGAGATTGTGCGACCTAAATCGATGGACTACGAGCCAGAAGAGCAATGAGTGGCGACGGAAGTGACCAGCGGGAGTAAAATCTGCGACTGCGAGCATCGGTGCTGTGAAGGGTGCGAGTGGCAGGCTCAATTGTTGAACTGGATGCGTGAGTATAACACATTTAAAATTATGGTAACAGACAAACTGAGCATACGTTATTGATAAGTGTGAGTTAATTGACTATAACCGAACTCAGACTTTGAGAAGGGCTTTAATAAGAGTTGAGATAGTCATTAAATATTGCGCTGACTAAGAAATAAAAAGAGTAATAAAGGAAATAGATAATTTAGTGTTGTTAATATTAGCTGTTTGAATAAATAAAAATCAAATTTAATTATTTTATTTTTATTAAGACCTGCATCCCTAACGTACTCAGATACGTCCCTCTGTAGTCTTGTTATAATAACAATGTAGCTATTCCAGTGTCAGAAATTATCACCCATAAATTCACTACATTCAGAGTAATTTTATTGGTCAATATTTTTAAGGAGCCGTTCAGGAGTGTTATAAAATTTTTTGAAATAGGTTGAGTTTAAAATTCTTTTATACGGAAGTTTTCGAGGATATTTTGATGACTGCCTGTGCTAAAATATCATGTGTAAAAACCTAATATCAGATCTTCCTATTTGCTAACTCTTCCCCAAAATGCATATATTCCAGGTTCAAAATGTTGACTAATGTGTTTTGTACAAAACTTTTCAGTAATAAAATACCAGGATCAAGCAACTACTCTACCACTGCACGACATCGCATGACAGGGGAAGCTTTTATTTTTTACCCTGTGGTTCAAACATGTCCCATGACCGTTAGCATTAGTGGGCTCCTCACAGTGAAAAATCACGATTCGGCCAAATATGTCAGCAAACGATGGTGGCTGCATTGTGTTTCAGTGTTGAGTGTGTATGTATATATATATATGTGTGTGTGTGTGTGTGTGTGTGTGTGTGTGTCTGCTGGCGACGTCGCCGCGTAGCGAGAGGCATCGAAAAAGTCAACTCAGAAGTATGCGTATAATAAAAACTATGAACAAAAAACTTTTCACCGGAAACACGAAACGCGGTTACGAAAACGAGAACGTAAATGAGTAAACCATGAACGTGCAGTACTGAATGTGAATATGCATACCTACTGTACAGATAGCAACACGCGCGTGATCGCCAGATGAAGCAGAGTTCGTGTGGTCACTGGAATCTTATCGGCCGTCGCCACGTCGCCATTGTTTCATCACGTTACTGCTGCGTCGAGAAGACCGATTCCATTTTGCAGTGCAACTGTGAATGATGCTGTGGTCAGACTCAGTACTAATCTCGCACGGGCGGGGCCCTGTACTACGCAAAAAATATTGTGCTGAACACACGTGCTTTACCCAGAATTCCAGATTATTCCGAGGTTATTTAGCTTAAATAGTTTCGTTGAAAGTTAAACTACGACTCTCGGTTCCCCGTACATGAACATGCTTTGTGAGGCGAATTTCTGGCTCAACACAGTTTGACTATCTTCTGTAAACTGGCCAGTCACAATAATCCCATTCTATTATCAGCTCATTCACGAATTGCCTGCATACTGAAACCACAGGGTGGGGATTCCAAACTAGTGATGCCTCTACATTCACATTCGGCATCACTCAGAGTCATGAACGGGTCCAGGTATAGTTAGGAGACGGCTATGAAGTGGAGTGACCATCATATTTAGCTGTTTTGGTCGCAACAGGGCGATGTGAAAAGCGAAACGTAACATTTGGCCCTGTAAAGAGGTTAAAGGATAATGTTGAAAAAAAAAATCAAAGGCGTTTAAGTATTGCATACCCTCTACCACAGTGAAGGTTAAGTTCAGGAGCGAAATGATTCTCTATTAGTCGACCTACCATCTGGAAAGTCCCAGTCAACCACACAGGACCATGTGACAAGAAACCGGCATTTTAATTGTGTAATGGTAGTTGACGTTCACTCTACGTTGAATTGAGAGACTTGGCAGCTCTAAACAAAGTGTTATTGAGAGCCGATGAGGGTGAAATGAAGTAGGAATAGAACAGCGCCGGAATGCAAGGGCGGGGGAAGCGGGAGATCCCCGAGCAAACCCGCCGACCAGCGACTTCGTCCGGGACGATTCACACTTGCGAAAATCCGAGAGTGACCCGGCCGTGGATTGAACCCGGTTAGTCTTGGTGGGAGGCGAGCAGTTTAGCCACTCAGCCACCACGTCGCCGTTCACTGTACGTGAAACTTGTGGGAACCAATCTAGTACATGCATAAAAATAGCACTCAAGAGAGTTCATGAAAATTAGTGCATATATAAAAATCGGTGCAAATGTTTTCCGACACAGAAGCAAAGTAGTTATTCCGCATGTTTTGCATTGCGAAGTTTGATTTTGTCCAATGTGCTTTCTGAAGCACCAGAGAGAGAGAGAGAGCTGAAGTGCGAGTTTTTTGTGATCGTTGAACACCGCAGCATCAAAAAGAGAAATAGGCCTATTACTAAATTGTGAACAGATAAAAAACTATTTTATTAATCTAATGTCAAAGAAAGGACACCGCCGTAAAATATTTTAGTGTGTTACTGATATAAAATTGAAATCGTATATTGCTGACAATTGCGGTGTTTTCTGTAGTATTTTGATGAAAGAACTCCATTAACTGTAGTGACATGCCATTGTTGGTTACAGTGATGCAAGGAACAACTACTGCTGCCATAAATACGGAACCGTGCAAAGGACTGAAGGCGGTAGCATAATATCGGACTGAAGCAGAGAGATGATAATCTGAAGTAAGACGCGGCGGCAGATATCGCCGCTAATTGAGATAATGTGGGGCGTGCGAGGACGCGCTAGGCCGAGCTTGACGAATGAGGTTCAAGGTCCGGCGCGGGCGTCGACGGCAGCGGTTCTCACGCCACCACTGCTACTCGGCGGAAGGGAAAATGCCGACTACGAGGAAAATTACTTTCATTCACGCGCAGTTGCTCTGGGAAAAAAGTCAGGGCTCTGTAACTCTCACAGGGAAAACGAATCCTTACAGGCTTTTCACGGTAAACTGAGCCCTTTTCAAAACACTGCTTAAGATTGAAAGTGTGTGCACGTTGTGTGTTGTTCCGCAACATGTAAAATTATCATTACCGTGGGTCTGATCACTTTATTCATGCGTCGGTAAAGTGAAACTGTGAAATAATTAGCAAAGCAGATATTTTACGAATTTGCTAATTCCTACTAATACACATTAAAAATTAGCACAAAGGAAATAATTTCAGATTTTACAAATATTTATCTAAGATATTTAATTTAACGTTAAGACATAGGACTACTTTCCCTTTGTTGTTACCAACTTTACTGGGCGCATGATATTCACTGTGCCCATTAAAATGTATGCAGGTAGGGGCAGTGACGTTTTCCAAACNCCAACTTTACTGGGCGCATGATATTCACTGTGCCCATTAAAATGTATGCAGGTAGGGGCAGTGACGTTTTCCAAACGTTTATTTCAATGTGCTCAATTAACCGTGAACAGCCTATACGAAAGAAACTCAAAGTTACATTTGTACGGTCTTAATATTGCAAATTTTTTTTTTTGCATATTTAAACAAAATATTTACTACGTATATATCACATACACTTTAAGAAGTGAAGAGTGATGACATTTGGGCGGCTCTTAACAGCGAGGTCTTGAGAGTCGTTGCGGGTGGTTGAAGTTAGTATGGGGCAGCGTCGGAATGAAGGGGCAAGGGAAGCTGGAGATCCCCGAGAAAACCCGCTGACCAGCGGCATCGTCCGGCACGATTCCCACATGCGAAAATCCGGCCAGGGATTGAATCCCGTTTGCCTTGGTGGGAACGCTCTAGGAAGAAGTTTGCGGATTCACCATGAGAAAGCACGAATGCTGAAAGTTTTTTTCCCATACATCCATATTAAGGAAAGATATAAAATTGTGAAGTTACAAACTTTGTATAGGGCCCAGTATTTGTTCTACATTTAAAACATGATATATGGAATTTTTCGCACTTTGTATAAGCTAGGCTTAAATATTCCTTTGCAATTTAGGAATATTACTGAACAATATCTACAGTGTAAACATGCAATACACAACTATGTAGTTTTTTCCTTTAAACACATACTTCATGTTCTATGTTGGCNCAGTGTAAACATGCAATACACAACTATGTAGTTTTTTCCTTTAAACACATACTTCATGTTCTATGTTGGCTCTCAAATCAGATAAATCATGAACGTGTATTGTCATGGAAACCCGGATGAAATTGTTTGTAAAGTAGTACTCTGCCTTCATGTTAGTCAATAATATTGTCTTAAATGCAGTTGTAGTATGTATTAACTGCGAATAAACGGTACGTTCAGTAGTATTGCACAGAAAACTTATGTCAGTTCCGAAATGAAGACTAGCGACGCCATGCGCCTTGTCTGTCAACAATTAAATGTGATACTTTGAGTTTTATCTGTGTTCTGATACTGGTAATACGATAGAACCAACTTCGGCAAACACATAAGTAAGATAAGGTTCTCTCATTACACTATTGGATTACAACTCTTTACTAGTATGTTCCTGGGAAAGAATGCCTTCGCGACTCGAATAATAAAAACTAATTCGTTACGGAAGAACAAAGCTATAAAAGTCCGTGTTTTACGCCAGGTGTTTGTGCAGAGAAATTGCGGAAATGGCGGCACAAACTACATTAAGAAACCTATTTGCTCAGCAATGGCTTACGCTGGGAATTTACACGAAACATCTCCAATGTGGTCTACTCCTCACACGCACGAGCATGACGCCACACTAATCAAGGACCTTCCTTAACTAAGAAAAATTAATTTGATATATATATATATATCGAATTATAACTTTATTTTAGTAAACATAGTCGTTGCAGTATATATCAAAGCAGTTTCAAACAGCATAAAATTTTTGGATGTAATGCTACCTATCACTTGGTGATGTTTCTCTGTTAAAAAACATTTCCCGATCACATAATTGAAATACGATGGCGATAGCCTAGCCAAGCGGACACATATTTGTTTGTACCACGCGCGTTGTTATATACTTTCACCTTAAATAATATAACTTATAAGAGCTTTATCAGAATCTAAAATAACGATTAAGGTTCAAGCACACTCGTTTGTGTCATGACATAACTTTTCAGTAACGTGACTACAAGTTTGGCCATAAAGCCTAGGACCGACATTTTTTACTGTCACGCTTGTACAGATCAGCGTCTAGGGATACACAGTGCATGTCGNCCATAAAGCCTAGGACCGACATTTTTTACTGTCACGCTTGTACAGATCAGCGTCTAGGGATACACAGTGCATGTCGCCTGGCTTCCAGTATGAGATATTGTAAATATAGGTCAGCGGGAGTTATGACGTTCTTCGTAGCGTAGACGCTCCAAAGGCCAACTAATGAGAGTGATAATGTTCTCTCAGGTCACAGCAAAACAATATAACTAATGCTCCCAACGCGAAAATCGCGAGACATTTTGACGAAACACACAATCCACAGTCTGCCAGGAGTTATATTATTACACTCTGAATTACAATAACGTAAATGCACTTTTTCTCGGCCTAATGATTATAACTACCTGATGACTGGTGAATATTCGCGTGCTGCAGGCAGGCAATATTTGTGGCCGAAGTTGCTATTACGTTGCCTACGGGACCGTAAGCTTTTGGGCTCGAACCCTGGGATCCGTGTACGGTAACTATTGTACATGTGAGTTTAGGGAATTTTATCATGGAAGCCGCCTCGCTAATTGCCTACCGGTATAAATCTGCTGGAATTTATCAACACAGTGAAGTTTGTTTTGATCTAAGGAAGATAGAATTGTGATTCAAACGACGTGGACTGAGAAAATATATATTTTCTTAGATTACAGTTCCGCGTTGTACAATGTGTATAAGCTATTATTCGAAGTTTATAACCGAGAGGACCAATGAAACAATTTCTGAAAACATGGCGTTCTATTCAAAGGCGGATCTAAATTAAATGGAATGACGAGAGGGATGGGACCCTGAGTGGGAAGGAGGGGGGTCCACAGGTGACAAGATCCATCACCCTCAAAGGTCTTCAATTGACATGAAACTACCATGTAAATGTTTTAATACTAAAATGAAATGGTTTAAAATACAGATTTCTTTAGATTAATATTAATATTGATTCCTNTTTTAATACTAAAATGAAATGGTTTAAAATACAGATTTCTTTAGATTATTATTAATATTGATTCCTAAATTTATGAGACAGTGCCCACCTCTCATGTCACGAATCAAAAGTGTAGACGTGCAGCTGCACTATGGGGAAATTACCCCCCTCCTTACTCTTTTCCTAACGCGAATGTACGNAATGTATGCATTCTCTCCTGGTTCTATTATATATTCTGGTTAGTCCACAAAATTCATAGTGTGGGGGAAAACTGGAGACGTGAATCCTAAGAACACTCAAAGAAAGAAATGACTGTATTTGCGTGAGGACAACCGTTACAATAGGCGAAAGTCTTTTTCTAAGGCACGCCTTGAAATGAGAATATAAGATGACGAAGCTACAGGATTACTCTGAGAAAAAATAACAAAATTATCCGCATGTGATCCTAACAGTAATCGGTTGAAATAAAACTCGCTGAATTTTAAGAAATACTACATTTAACGCAGAAAAATGTTTCCTCATTTCCACGGAGAAAGCAATCAATAATAATAACAATAACAATGTGGCGGGACTTCCTACAGCCAGTACNTTCTAAGGCACGCCTTGAAATGAGAATATAAGATGACGAAGCTACAGGATTACTCTGAGAAAAAATAACAAAATTTTCCGCATGTAATCCTAACAGTAATCGGTTGAACTAAAACTCGCTGAATTTTAAGATATACTACATTTAACGCAGAAAAATGTTTCCTCATTTCCACGGAGAAAGCAAGCAATAACAATAACAATGTGGCGGGACTTCCTACAGCCAGTACTCGAACCCGTAACCTGCCGATCGCAGTTCACCTACCGTCTTCTTTTCAGCAGAGCGATCAAAAATCTTGCACACTGTACAGTCTCTACAATTAGGCTACGTTATTTGCCCCTAATCAACTAAGGAATATACTTCCAAAAATGTTGCTTCCATTCAACAGCGAACATGGACTTGTTACGTTGCACAGCGTATTTGCCCATGTCATTTCAAGGAATCAATTTAAATGGAAGACTTCGATAAAAATCTAATTTGTAAGAAAGTGATCTTATTATCGGGGAAACTAAGACGGCTTATTCACTGACGCAGACAACTGAAGGCCAAGTGTAGCATGACCCACTCGACCGTAATCTTCAAGACGCATGTGGCACTGAGATCACGTTACACAGGCTTTCTATCTATCGCCGTGTTAGAATTTCTCCTTACGAAATACAGCTACAGATTTTTTTTTTAAACGGCCGTCTCTGTTAGCAATGAAGAGGTGCGGAAAGTGTTTAACTTGGATGATTTTATNAAACGGCCGTCTCTGTTAGCAATGAAGAGGTGCGGAAAGTGTTTAACTTGGATGATTTTATGTTGACTGCAGTTTGTTGGGCACCTTGCAAATATATCCTATCCACTTCTCAGATCAAAAGTTAATAATTAGGGACACCCGATTTTAGCGAAAAGTTTTCATGACTTGTTGTATTTCATAACACTTAACCTTAAATCCACTTTNATTAGGGACACCCGATTTTAGCGAAAAGTTTTCATGACTTGTTGTATTTCATAACACTTAACCTTAAATCCACTTTCGCGAGTGGATGATTTACGTGTTACGCGGCTTAAGTGTCTACCCGCGATTCACAGACGTAAACTAACGGAGTAACCTAATTCTGTTTGGCCAGTCGAGTAAGAACGTATCTTATGAGAGTGAAACGAGGTATGGAGCGGCGCCGGAATGAAAAGGCGGGGGAAACGGGAGATCCCCGAGAAAAGCCGCCGACCAGCGGCATCGTCCAGCACAATTTCCACATGCGAAAATCAGGGAGCGACTCCGCCGGTAATCGAACCCGGTTCGCCTAGATGCGAGGCGNCAGCACAATTTCCACATGCGAAAATCAGGGAGCGACTCCGCCGGTAATCGAACCCGGTTCGCCTAGATGCGAGGCTAGTAGTCTGACCACTACACCACCGCGGTCCCTAACAAGCAAACGAAGACTGCTGGTATAGCCGAAGAGTATTGGAATGTAACATGTGCGGAACTCTTTTCGCAGAAATCGGCTGTTGCAACTAATCACACAACAAGAAATACGCTAAGCCACCCNCAGCACAATTTCCACATGCGAAAATCAGGGAGCGACTCCGCCGGTAATCGAACCCGGTTCGCCTAGATGCGAGGCGAGTAGTCTGACCACTACACCACCGCGGTCCCTAACAACCAAACGAAAACTGCTGGTATAGCCGAAGAGTATTGGAATCTAACATGTGCGGAACTCTTTTCGCAGAAATCGGCTGTTGCAACTAATCACACAACAAGAAATACGCTAAGCCACCCNTAACATGTGCGGAACTCTTTTCGCAGAAATCGGCTGTTGCAACTAATCACACAACAAGAAATACGCTAAGCCACCCTCTTATTTTCTCCCAAAAAGACGCGACAATATACTTGTAGGACATTACAGAGAAATGTTATTTTATGGGAGATGGTAACGTGTGCATTATTTGTTTTTAACACAAATAAAAATTTGGGGAACACAACTTTATAAGGGTTGTTTAAAAGTAAAATTATTATAATTATATGGTTAGAAATTTTTCCCAACTTTTGAATAACAAANCTTTATAAGGGTTGTTTAAAAGTAAAATTATTATAATTATATGGTTAGAAATTTTTCCCAACTTTTGAATAACAAATAAACTTGCATGTTTTTATTCCGAAAAAAAAAGTTATTATATTTTATGGCTTTGTATCTGTGGTGACCTGCAGCTGAACAAAATGGAAAAAACAACTAATTACTACAACATCAATTGCATAATTACTTCAAGATTCGCCCTTATATTATACATGTATCATGCNCTTTATAAGCGTTGTTTAAAAGTAAAATTATTATAATTATATGGTTAGAAATTTTTCCCAACTTTTGAATAACAAGTAAACGTGCATGTTTTTATTCCGAAAAAAAAAGTTATTATATTTTATGGCTTTGTATCTGTGGTGACCTGCAGCTGAACAAAATGGAAAAAAACAACTAATTACTACAACATCAATTGCATAATTACTTCAAGATTCGCCCTTATATTATACATGTATCATGCGAAGTATAAACTTTCTAATGTCACAACAGCTAACAGACGGTTTTATCAAATTTAACAATATTATTTTTAATTATAAGTAGTTACAACTTTCTAATGCCGCCACCGAGCGAGGTGGCGCAGTGGTAAACCACTGGACTCGCATTCGAAAGAACCCGGGTTCTATTCCCGGTCCGGCTTTTCTGGCTTCGGTTTTCCATGGGGCGAGTTCTGGGATCGCTCCTCACTACAGGCCATGGCCGATTCATTCCCCGTTCCTGTTTCTCTGAGTGCCTTACTCCGTCCTTAATGACCTCACTGTCGACGAGATGTTAATAAGCTCTCTCTGTATACCTACCATATAATATCGTCGTACTGGCGTTTCAGTGAACACTGTGTATAAGCACAAAAACGTGTTAAATGGCCAAATCTGTTGTTTATTAAGTGAAATATTTTGAACAAACTGCATTGCTACACTGCGACAATTACACACGACACAGTGCAGCAATGGAGTATGTTCAAAATATTTAACTTAATCATTCATCCCCATTGCAAAATTCTTTCAAACTCAGAAACTGTTGTTGCTCCAGTTTACAGTATAGTATTTAGAAGTGAACACCTCGTGGAGTTATCGCGTGTGCGAAACAAGCGACTGCCCGAACGGGAACGTATCAGATCGCTAAAGAGAGGAGCGTGCGAAATGACCAGCTCTAGCACCCGCATGTGGTTCGCCGCGGCAGCGACGAGAATAAATCGGGCAGAGGTTGTGTCTGCGCGGCCTTCGCCCTTGTCCTCGGCTCGGCCTTGGCCGTAGGGCGCCCGCATTAGCATGGGCCGGCACGGAACACACCCGCCTGCCGCTGAATATGCATCAGTCGCGGGCGAAAAATGTATCTGGGTGGATGTGCCTAGTTCTGGTACAACACGGCGCCTTACCACGGCCTTGGTTCAGCGTGTCCCACGCCTCGAGCTCGCTACGGCAACGCCTAGCACGCTACTGCCATATAGTAGACGAGTACGCAGAGACGAAACGTAGCGGTGATTAACCTGTCGCTGATTGGCTGCGCTATTCTGCGGACCGGCCAGTAGAGGGATTACTGCGACTTTGGCGACGACCTGTACGTTAAGCGTGGCTGGCAATGTGATGATGACAATGAGTTTTTGAGCTGTTGAAATATATTTTTTCCTCCCATTCTTCGAATGTAACACTGATGACTTTTTTCCTTGCGATTAATAATGTACATGACAATGACTCGTGATACCAAAGCACGCGTGGTGGATAGAGAAACCAGATATTTTCCAAACTGTATCGTGTATTAAGGCATGCAAAACTGTGTGGCTGGAGTAGGATAGGCATTGTGTAATTTTCGCTTAGCATGTTTATAACTCATAAATGCTGTAAAAAGCATGATTAGGGTCTTGAAAATTAACGGTGAACTCTCATGTTGAAGTTTCCTCACATGTACACTGACGGATGGGAATGGGCACGAGCTTGCAATGTGTTGAAAATTGCACCTAGAAATTTTTTTTAAATATTATTAGCGGTGTGCTGAATTGGACGCTTAAATATAATGTTATAAAGAAGGCGTCGATCGATAACAGCAGGAGATGTGCCGATTTATGGAATTTTTATATTTATTAAAATCATGAAATTGAAAGGGGGATAATATAAGTACGTGAAGAAATATAACACAACCCTCGCAAAGTCGTAAGCTGACGTTGGAGCTCAGAAAAATACTTCTGTTCTGGCTGGGGAGAGTTTTCTTAGGCCGTGTGGCGTGCCAGTTTTTAAGTAATTTTCCATGTGAAATAGTTGTTAAATCAATAAGATGATAGAATTTCACAGCTGTTTTTCCGCCGCCCGTGAAAAGGAATTCTGTATTTACTCATGGTTTCTGGCGCTAAAATTTTTTAAATAAGCATTACATATTTTTTCTTATTTTTTTTGTATGATTGCGTCTCACTTATGCACGAGGCCATGAGGAAATTAATTCTGCGTTCCGTGGTGAACTACTGTAAAAATGTACATTTCCTTCTTTAGTGGGGAAAAAAAACACGAAAGGTGTTATGAGTTACGTTTTTTATACAGCCCATCCAATTGTTTTCCTGTCAAATTTTTTTAAAACAATTTTTTGGCTTTGCTATATGAAAAAAAAATATATCTCGATCGGTTTTAGTTTGGTGATATGTCAATTCTACCATTCTAGACTCGGATATCTTTCTCGTTAGTGTTCGCCTATTTGACTAACGTAAAATAGTAGCGTGGCTTTTCATTTTCTGTGTGGTGTACAAGCTAAAGTTATAACTAAAATGTAAAGCTTACGATCTTTTGAGAAGGAGCAATTTGTTAGGGCAAACGGGAACGAGTATGGACTCGGCCAAGAAACCATCCCAGCATTCACCTGGAATGATAAAAAAAAAGAAAGAAAAAAAGTAAATTCGGCTGAACGAGTCGAGAATCGAACCCTGGTCCCCCTGAACATAGATCGCCCCTGGTGTTGACTTGTGTGTGCAGATATAATCTGTGTTTATTATCGTATGAATTCAAGTTGGCGTGTGTGAGAAATAAAACATGCTACTGGAGCGACAAGCCCCTCCCGCGGCGTCACCATAGTTCTCCGACGGTCAGTGTGCTAGGGCAAACCTAATTCAACACCTGGTGCAGCGAGGCAGAACTTGTGCGCGAGCTGATTACGACTGCACGTGTCTCTCGTTTACTTCTGTAATGGGATTCGTATCCACGTCTTTAAATACGCATTTCTCTTAAATATATCTTTAATGCGTCTATCACTCTCGCCTGCAATTAGGATATTTCGGGGTTCTGTGTGTGTGCATGCAGGTGTGTGTGTGTGTGTTTAACGAATGAGCAAGTGGAGAATTACCGTTTCCACCCACCTAATTTCGTAGTTTCACAGAATCACAAGGTATCTTTGATTTCGCCGGAATTAATCAAACATTTTACATTTGTTTTTATAGCAAAAAACAAACGGGGGTTATTATCTACAAACCACATCCGGTCGAGCTGATAAGGACTTCCGGTTGCGTCACACATTCCAAGTCCACACTGTTTTCCACTTGGTAAAGGAAACGTTGGCAGGGAATAAATAAAGTTTTTTTATTTAATATATATTTTTTAAGGACTGTATACAAGTTGTACATGACCCAGTAGTACCAATTTCTGAACAACCATATTTTGTCACCAAGTTCCAACTTTAATTTTTTACGTGAATACATAACAGGTGCTTGAGATACATACACAATACCAGTTTGATTTAAAACAGTTTCGTGTACAGCAAAAGTCTTCCAACATATTATATCACGTACATCAATTTGGTTTAAATAATTAATTTTCTACATTTGAAAGGGATAAACATAACTCTAAAATTCCATGGTCTCCGTAATACGCTGGCTGCAATATGCTCTAATTTTTTTGCACTTGTGAAGTCTTTCCTTACATGTCTCAACAAGGTTGAAGGGTGGTGAATGTGAACTGTATGCATGCAGCTTTGTTGGAATTCGTATTGTGGTATAAACCTGCATGGTAGACTGGCATCTCGGGAATAAAAATATGTTTTAGTTTGCATAATTCATAAAGTGTTAATACTATTGACAGCTGCTGGCGTAGAGGCCACACACATATACATGTACATGTTCGCATGTCACTTTCAATCGGCTAAAGTCACGTAGCAGTGTGATTATGACTCTAGACGGTGATGGAATGCGGAAAGGGTGGGGTGAGGGTGTTTTACCGCGGATCGGATATATCTCTTAATGGAGCGAGCGCATGCGAATGTATGAAAATACTGAAGTTTAGTTTGCCGAAAGCCACCATTTTTTTATGATTTTGTACTTGTAGTGTGTATACCTTTACGCTAGTATCTACTAACGGTATATAATTTTTTCACTGCAAAACTTACTATATGTGCATTATTTATGGGTATATAAAGTCTTATATGCTGACAATGGGAGCTAGAAAAATCCCCGCTCGTGGAGTAACCATATAGGTATTTTTTTCCCACTGCCTAAAATTCCTAATTTACTGATTTTAACCTTGGGAAGAAATGTTTTTAATGATGAGCGTCTATGCCTGGGTTAGGGGGATGCATGGGATCCTTCCCTGTGCGTATCGCATACCGTGAGGGGTAGCGACGTGGTTTTAACTCGGTTTTTGGGTTTTTATAGCCATTATTACTTATAGAAAGCAGCATAACGCATCCGTGTACGACACGTTTTCTTCCAAATCCTTAATTAATTTTTTAAATAATAACGTTTGGACACATAACATATATATTATATATAGTATATACGTTATGTTTGTACCGTCTAGTTTCTCATTAAATATTTTTTTCTTTAAGTTATAACAAAACTGATATACTAAATATTTTATTTTCTTTAAATTATAACACAACATATATACTAAACATTTTTTTTCTTTACCAACAGTGTTTTTTTTTTAACTTACGTAAGCAGGGCATAACTCGAGATAAAATAAAAATTTATATATCTTTTTAAACACATTTAATTATGTACACACATATTACAATATTTTTATTATTATTATTACTGTGAATACTACAAGGAATACTTTTTTTACACGTGTTTCTTCTCTGAGTCTTGGAGGGCACTATACGCGTCATATTTTTTTAAAATGTACAATGGATTCCTCATAGTCCATTTTTAATGTACCACGGGTTATCATAACTCCACAATCTTAGGGCTTTAGCGTTGCACAGGGAACAGCAATATCTTCGATGTTTGCACTCGCGAAGTCTTGTGGCGTACATCTTGAAGATCTGTTGAAACGGTGGGCAACGGCAATGCTTGTGAAAGTATACAAAGTTCGTTCCGATGGGGCACGCATTGCGAATCGCCGAATACTGGCGTCTTCCAAACACATACCACGGGTAATAGGGAATTATGGTAGAGTCCAGCATTGCCGGAATTTCCTCGTGCAAAATATTCCCCTCGTCACACCTTAGATCTTGTGTTTTGTACATCTGTAGGTGGTACGCCTGTTGCGTGGTGCTGCCACGGAAACGGCGGTAAAAAAGTGAAAACTTTGGTTTTCTCGTCTTCGTCACTGTACGAGATGGCAATCTGCTTGATGGTGTACGAGTCCAACTAGCGAAAACCTTAAATGCCGCAAAATATTTATTTTTTCGCTAGATGTTTTTCTTATATATAAATAATTTTAAGGTTCCCATTCTCACACCTAGTTTCAAAATTTTTTTACGAATTCATTTATGACTTCATCGAGGTCCATACACATCGGGCACCTGTGTTATGGGTTGGTTCCACACCGGGTAGTGCTTGCCAGTAAATTTCTTGCAGGGGAGCATCTTCCACAGGTACAGCTTGCGAGTAGATAACTTGCACTCGGACGTCGTCTTCTAAGAGGAGAGCGTCTTCTACGGGGACGTCGTCTTGAACGGGGAAGCCGTCTTCCATAGGCGCAGGCGCAGACGTCACGAGGGCTGTACGGCGGGCCTTGCACCAACCTTTGCGATGCGACGTGTCGGGAACCGAGGTGGTGCAGCCCTNGGATCGGATATATCTCTTAATGGAGCGAGCGCATGCGAATGTATGAATACTTTAATACGGTCGCAATTTCGTAAGGTGCGTAGACTAGGAGACATTATTTCGGCAGGTACGGTAACTCGTCCCGTTTGTCCAAGGCACTAAGCGAGTGCACCCTTCCAAATGCCAAAATGGCTGAAAGGATTTTATGGCCGCCCGGAAAATACGCGTACATTTCTAAGAGCGAGAAAAATTAATGATTTCCCGAGGGGACTCAGGGTGCGACTTGTAAAGAGTTTTTAAGGGGAAAAATTTGTCTGCCCTCGCGATTAAAGTAGACCACCGATTGGTCGGAACAAAGGTTTCAGAAAACACCCGAGTAATTAGCCAATGAGAAACATTGGCGCAGCAATTAAATATATTGGAAGGAGGTGGAGGGGAACCGATTAATTGGTCGAACGAAGGTTTCTGAAAACACCCGAGCCAATAAAAAATATCGGTGGAGAAATTACATATATTGGAAGGGGGTGGGCAATTAGACAATGAGAATCAGGGTTGGGGCAGTTGGTCAATTAAATATATTGGAAGGGGGGAGTGGAGGGGGTCAGTCGTCTGCTGGGCGCGGTGCTGGGGACAGCACCAGCCATGTAAAACNTAATGACAAACAAAAAACCAAGATGGCAGTCGTACGAAGGTGACAGACAAACTCCGGTAATGTATAAACAAATGACAAAAGGAAAACCAAGATGGCGTACGGTGGCTGTGACTCCTACCAAAATTGCGGACTGCACCCATCAAAATGGCAAACGATCGCTGAGACGCCTATTATGATGGTGGACTGCACCTACCAAGATGGTGGAATGAGTATGGGTGGAGGGTGGCGTGGAGAACTTCCGGATAATTTTTTAAATAAATTTTTGTATAACTTTTGTATAATTTTGAAATATTTTTTTAGTGTTTTTTTTTAAATAAATTTTTTGGATTTTTTTATTTTTGGGATTTTTGGGGTCAAAGTTCACAGGTCACATGGATCCGAGATGGCCACCGGCCGACCGGAATGGCAGAGCACGAACAGCTCCAACACTTCGGTCTCAGGTCCCGATGTACCAAAGTCCCCATAATTCCTCCACTGCGGCCCTTGTGTCTGATTGATTACAGCATTTTGCGGAAGGCTCCTTATTGACTGGGCTGCAACCTGTCGAGTAGGTTGCCAGGCGCTGATTGGCGAACGGCGTTTCGACATTTTGCTGGCATGTGCGGCTAGAGATAGTGGTAAAAGCGGCTGTTTCACCTCCGTACTCTTAGGTTCTATGCGCTACTACAATGCAGCCGAGATGATTCTGGGAGCTTGAAACAAAACTGTTTTTAGAGCACTTTAGCGGAACGGATGGTGGCAGGTATTATGTTTTAAAAACCAACGTTTTTAATATTTTCTTTATTTTCAGACAATCTTCTGATTTGCAATTATTTACACTGTCTTACAGTTTGGTTTGACTTATATATTTATATTCGGGAATACATTATTCCGATATTATCGATAAAGTCTATAAAACCAGAGTGTTTCTATAGGGCGGGCTAGCGCCATGCTGGGACAGGCTGATCTACCGCGTTTACTGCTTCAAACTACGTTCCGTGGGTGTTACCTCCACTGTTATGATGCTGTGGTGTAAACCTTTTTTTAAAATCATAATTGTGTCTTTGACGGTATGCCTAATTTTATTAGTGGGGTCTCTACTGTCTTATGGCCATGATAGTAAATTATCCAGGAGGGATTCTTGAGGCTTTGGAAACCCTCTTGCCTCCTTCTCCCAGACTGAAGTAAATTGCTTTGCCACTTCTCTTCACCCATGGGCAACCCAACGCCACATCTCACAATGAAAGAAAAACGATTGCATGTAACGTCACACAGTTATGCACAGGACAGTAAAATACGACGGCCTCTGACCACAGTAAGCTTTTGGACTTTTGACATTTTACAACCCGACACTGTGCTCATGAAATTAGCGGTGCCGATNCTCTGACCACAGTAAGCTTTTGGACTTTTGACATTTTACAACCCGACACTGTGCTCATGAAATTAGCGGTGCCGATGTTAGAGGGCGGGAACCATCACTGGTTTGCCGAAGACTACTCCGTTAATGTACTCGTGTCTATGGAAACGACTATGAAACCTCATACGAGACATTACTTAAGAACACGCCAATTCCAGCCGAGCACACCAGCAAAATGGCGTCGCTGGCCGGCAAACTGTTGAAACGCCGTTCGCCCAACACCGCCTGGTAACCTGCTCACCAGTTGGCAGCCCGGCAGATAGGGANCCGCCTGGTAACCTGCTCACCAGTTGGCAGCCCGGCAGATAGGGAATCTTTCGTAGCATGCAGTAGCCAATCAGACACAAGACCCGTTCCCAGAGCCTCGTGCAGTCTCTCAGATAATAGGTAGGCCCACATCAAGGGAACTGCTACTCCACTTTAATATCTGCGTACTTAACTACTGTGTGACATTGCTTAAAGTGGGTTTTCTGCTACTTACTATATACAAAGTGCTGCAATGTCGTATGTCTAAATAAATGTTCCGTTGATCACGTNAGTGGGTTTTCTGCTACTTACTATATACAAAGTGCTGCAATGTCGTATGTCTAAATAAATGTTCCGTTGATCACGTGCCACTTGCTACGAGTTTTATAGGAAGTAGTATTAAAGGTGTTATAATTATAATAAAACATTGACAGTATAAACTTTTCGCCCCATCATAACTGGAAATGCGGAACAGATGAGTACGCTCCAGAGAGCTTCTGCGTGGCTATATAAGGCCAACCAAATGCTCAACGCGCAATACTTGACGTATAAATTACTGTTAAGTTATTTTTGTTTTGCGAATCATGCGCCTTCTTCAGCGAATTGACAATGTAGCGCGATTTTGTACTGGTACTTGGGTATTCGGAGTGCTCCCGAAGTGGTCCGTGGAAGCTGCTATTAAACCAAGGAACTGAGCGAAGACATAAATATTAAAGGGAAACGCAAGCAGTAAGCTGTTATAATTTGCACAGTGTAGCAGGTGCTTCATTTTCTTGCTCTCTCTGCAAGACTGATTCGTGCTCTTTCTTCATTTGCGCATAATAACAGACTGACTGTGTTTATGTCAAGGTAGTTAAAATTAATCTAGCACCATAATTCAATAAACTGAAAAGGAACCATAAACATATAATCACGAATCTGGTATAGACTGATTGTCGAAACGTTCCTTGGTTTCCTAAAATTATATACTTTCCTTGAATAACATGCTCCTGGCAAGATAAACTTTCACTATTCAATGCGTATAGTTTGGTGAAATGTGCAATTTTCTGGCAAACTGCTATTCATGTCAGTCAAAAGGGGGATAATGCTGACTTGCCNATAGTTTGGTGAAATGTGCAATTTTCTGGCAAACTGCTATTCATGTCAGTCAAAAGGGGGATAATGCTGACTTGCGTTAATTGCATATTAAGTCCGTGTAATTATAATGTTAACAGCAGTGGAGCAGGAATGAGGCAACGCGTCCAGATGGTCAGGATGCCGCAACGTGCGAGGTGTACTTGCTATAGGCGTTGCGTTATCTCTTGCCCACTGGAAACTCGCAGACTTCAAAACACTGTCCGAATACACTGAACTATTTTGAGCGCAAAGTGTTATTAACTTCTTCTAACTTTGTGATATGAAGACATCTGTTTACTCCGACACGACGAATTCATCGACAGCCTTGTATAGAATATCAGGACAACTCTATACGTTTATATATAAAAACTGGCTTTTGCCCGCGACTTCATTTGCGTGGAATTTATGTTTTCGTTATAATATTTTTACAAATAGTAAGTATGTCTTTGAAATACAATACGTATTTTAAAATATAATTTGTAATGAAATAAATGTCTAAAAAAGAGAATTGTGATTTTGAAGTTTGAAGTTGTTATTAGTAATCGGCCGTGTCATAGTATAAGTTATGCTTTTTTAAATACTTCTTTGAAAACAATGTTATTTACAATTTTAGTTAATAGAACCGTTTTACTGTTATTTTATTTGTAAGAAACTGTNCTTCTTTGAAAACAATGTTATTTACAATTTTAGTTAATAGAACCGTTTTACTGTTATTTTATTTGTAAGAAACTGTGAAACATGTGTTTAATTATTTATTTTTATAGTACTTTCACAAAGTTTAGAGTTAATTAGACAATCTAATATTTTTTCTCCATACAAACGTTGGGCCCTCAAAATACCTCCTTAGTGGCTGCCTACATTACATAATGAATGTTTCCCCCAAATTTTATGTTTCTAGGACCAATGGTTGGGGCTGGGATGTCAGTCAGTCAGTCAGCCAATTTTTTCTTATATACGGTAGATATAAATGACGCGCAATCTTTCTTAATTTTACAGAGTGGATCCACTTTAACCGAAGGGTTCCTCTATTGTGTTCGATTGGCTACTGCGTACTGTGAAATGTTCCCTATTTGCTGGGCTGCCGGCTGGCGAGTAGGTCACCCAGCGCTGAATTGTCAAAGGTGTTGTGACATTTTGCAGGCCAGTGACGCCATTTTGTTGACATGTACAGCTGGAGTTCGCGGCAAAAGCTGCTATTTCACATATGCATTCTTAAGTACTTGTTTTCATATACTGCATGTAACAAGGAGTCACTTACAACGGAGGAACGGAATTGGGTAAACTGAAGTACCCACACGTAGCCCCAGCGGCTGGTGATTGTAATTTCTACCCAGCTACCAAATAGTAGTCCATGAGTGATGAACATTAGCAGCTTATTTTAACACTAATTTTTTTTTAAAACTGTTATTGGATAAAGACACATGCGCATTACAACGATGGAAATTTTCGAATTATAACCGACCGCATTACGTTCGTACGCAGAGAATGGTGTCCTTTTGATTTAGTTTGTTTGCACGATAGGAATGTGTCAAGGAAACCTTAATTCAGTAAGTAAAGTTTGTTAACTTCCCACGTAATTAAATTTTCCGGGCCCTCTCAACTAACGAAACTGAAGGTTTGATTCACGAAGTTTTAAAATATCATGCTATATCACTTCTGAATTATTTGTACGAATCCGAGACTAAAAAAATACAGATAAATACTCCTCTCTTCTCTCTATTATACTTTATACTACCGACAAAAAAGATGAAAAATTAAACACATATTCTGTACTTCCAACGGCCATGCACATATGCTAAAGACTACCGAACCTCTCGATTATAACAGGCTGGGAATTTCTTTCACGGTGATCACAAAAATCTGAGAGATTCCGGTTGTTGGCTTGGGACAGCCGCCAGTAACGCCTGAGCGATCACGGCTACCCAAGACCTTGACACTGCGCGCTCAGTTCTTGAGTCACTGGCCACGGTCGAGTGAAGAAGTGTGCTGTTATAGACGACATGACAACGGCGGCACGTTTAGCGCTTAGCGGGGTTGTCGTGCAGGACCACTCGGCCACGCGATAAGCCGCAGCAGATACACACATCAGGAAACAAGAATTGGCGAGTGAAAGCACTCCACTGCTGTGCGATACGCACGCGATGCAAAACGGCAACGGGACACTCGTGTTATCGTAGGTACTGCTACGCAGTGTTGAACTTTTTAATCTAACGTTGGAAAAAAACTTTTTGTCTTTGACTAGTAGCGTTTTAACCTAAATACTACCAGCGAGTTAGTTTCATGAGTATAGTAAAATATAGGAAGATATTGCAAGCATATTCAGTTCCGTTGAATTTATTGTTAGGTAGACCTACTGCGCATTATAAACACGTCTATTACGAGATTTGTAATGCTGAGTGAATCGACGTAAAGAAAACGCAGTGAAAATTGTAACGTTTTATGTCAGCAAACCATAAAATCAACGAAAATTTTTATGCAAGCAAACAAAATTGCGTCACAGACCAGCAAAATGTTAGAACTCAGTTAGCCAATCAGCGCCCGGTAACCTACTAGTCAACTGGCAGCCCGGTAAATATGTAACATTTTCTCAGTATGCAGTAACCAATCAGACCCAAGGACCCTTCCCAGATCCTCGCGCAGCCAATCAGAGAATAGTTTCCATATCAAAGGAACCGCCACGCCGTTTCGTGTCTGCGTACTTATCTACTGTGTGATTTCGCAGTCGCTACATGTTTTGGGTAACCTGATCACGCTAGTTTACCTTCACGTGAGTTCCCTGACCTTGGCGGAGGCGTCCATAAAACACGTGCGTTATTGTGCGACGGCAGTACCGGACCGCCTGCCGGCATCCTTGGATGGGATCACGCGGGGTGCACAGGCAGCCCGAGGATGCGCAAGGACACAGCGCGGCCCCCGAGCCTTGAGCGCTTGACGAGGACCCCTTCATGCGTACATCCACATGCAGAGTGGAGAGGTTTGGGCGGCTCTTAACTGCAACGTCTTGAAAGCCGATGAAGGCGAAGAGAGGCGAGTACGGAGCAGCGCCGGAATGTAAGGTCAGGAAAAACGGGAGATTCCCGAGAAAACCCGCCGATCATCGGCATCGTGCGGCACGATTCACACGTGCGAAAATCCGGGAGCGACTCCGCCAGGAATCGAACCCAGTTCACTTTGGTATTCCACACGCACAACTCCGCAATTACGTGTCTTACATGGGGCTATCCTCAAACAGATTTTTGTGTAGAGACAACATGACAGTCGTATTTCCATTAACCAAAGAATTGTTGTATCTTTGAATGAACTATTGAATATTTAATAATACGGGTTATTTAAAGTTTTTTTAGAGCTTAGAAATAATTAAACACGGACTCAAAAGATGGAAAAAATTACTTGTACTAATAATTGTAAATTATTTTATATGTAACGTGATAATTATGAATCAATAGACAAACGGTGGTTATTAAAATGCAGATAAATCTCCCCCACAAAACGCGACTTCAAATTTTGTAATGTTGCGGTGCATTTGTGATACCCACGTCGTAAGCTCTCACGCTTGTAACATTAGTTTAATAAGAAAAATAGGAAATTATTTTACTAAAATAACTAAGATACCTTCTTAAGTCTGCAATTTTTTTTTTTCGCAAAAACCTGTCACATATTTTTAGGCAACATATGATAAGTGGAAAATTTCAAGCATAGTTTATTAGCTTAATTGTGATAAGCTTACTATTTTTTTAAGCGACAGTTTCATAACAATACCAGCACGCCCTGCGAAGCTTAATGAAATGCGATAGTGTCTCTCACTTGCAATCAGGTAGTCCTGAGTTCGATCTAGAATGTCGCCACTGAGTGCAGTTTTAAATCCTAGCTTCAGACAAGTCCGGAGAAGTTAGTGAATATAAAGCCTCGCGACTTTTCATCCACTAGATTAAGGCAATGACTTACCACAGGAAAAAATAAAACGTTTTATTGTTGAAGTGTGTTTGGCAGTGNAGATTAAGGCAATGACTTACCACAGGAAAAAATAAAACGTTTTATTGTTGAAGTGTGTTTGGCAGTGCTTAATTAAGCATTGTTCAAATCAACCTTGCAAAAAATCCTGCGTCTTATGGGTGCACATACTTTTAATGAAAAGACTGACTAGCATGTCTACATAATGACGCTGTAAGCGAATCGTGAGAAGCACATAGATGGAATCACCTGTTTTTTTGCAAAAATATTTACGCGGAAGCTAGACTTAAATATCCTATAACACTTGTAGTATTAATTTGGCTATTGGGNTTTTTTGCAAAAATATTTACGCGGAAGCTAGACTTAAATATCCTATAACACTTGTAGTATTAATTTGGCTATTGGGCGCTTGCCTTCGTATGAAGACAGTCGGTTACATGAGTGAGCCAATAAGAATTAAGTTTCTCCGATACTGACCGCCAGTGATTTGTGGGCAGACAGATAATACGCGTAACAATTCAAATGGCCTAATCCCGAAAGTCGTGCTGAACTAAAGTGTGTTGCAACACAACTTGTCCTGAAATCTTTTCGCGAAAAACAGATGCCGCTACACATAGGTCAAGGTTTCACTTCTTATTAATATCGCGGCCACAGGAATTGGTATACTTAGAAGTTTATAAACTTACTAATAATTGGCGTAAGGATACTACCCGCCAGGCCACTGGCAGACGGATATAGAGTAGGAATAGAGAAGAAAGTATCAATAGGTTGTTCGTGGTTAATTAAATACTTCTGGAAGTTCTGCTTGGACTCTACTTTCTGCCTATTCTGTATCATTTCACCCTATGTATCATTAATATTGCTTTGGACCTCCCAAGTTATTCATACGCTGATCAAGTGAATGTTTGAAATAGTTCAAACGTAGGGCAAGTCCGGAAAAATAGAATAAGCCGGGCAAAAAAAATTAAGCCTTCTGTACCACGCAAAACCCTACGATTGCTTAATTGTCATAGCATATTACGTCAATACCAGTATATCGTTTATA